>JAUCMX010000117.1:0-25000 GCA_033459395.1 Hemibagrus guttatus | reverse complement strand
CCTTCAACTGAAGGAAGGCTGTACGGGCCTGGTCCGTCCAGGACAGTTTTTTGGGCTTCCCCCTGAGTAATGACGTCAGGGGCCCGGCTACTGAGCTGTAGTTCCGTATGAACCGCCGGTAAAAGTTGGCGAAGCCCAGGAAACGCTGCAGCTCCCGCACCGTAGAAGGTTCGGGCCACCCCGTAACTGCCTGGACCTTGACTGCATCCATCTCCACTCCCTGATGCGAAATCACGTATCCTAGGAACGTTACCTGGGAACAGTGAAATTCGCACTTCTCCAACTTGACATGGAGGTGGTGCTGTTGCAATCTGGCGAGTACCTCCCTAACCTGGATCACATGCTCCTCCATGGAGGCCGAGTACACCAGGATGTCGTCGATGTAGGCGATGACACTTCTTCCCAGCAGGTCCCGGAAAACCTCGTTGATAAGGGCCTGAAACACTGCTGGGGCGTTGGTGAGGCCGAAAGGCATCACGCAGTACTCATAATGTCCATGAGTCGTGTGAAATGCAGTCTTCCACTCGTCCCCCTCTCGGATGCGCACCAAGTTGTACGCACTACGGAGGTCCAGTTTGGTGAACACCCGCGCTCCCCGCAGCTGCTCCAGAGCTGCGGGCACCAATGGCAGCGGGTAGGGGTACCGAATGGTGACAGCGTTCAGCCCCCTGTAGTCGATGCACGGCCGAAGGCCTCCATCCTTTTTCCCCACAAAAAAGAACCCTGCGGCTGCTGGGGACGTGGATGGCCGAATGTGGCCTGCTGCCAGTGACGACTCGATATACTCCTCCATGGCCTTGGACTCCGGAAGAGAGAGGGGGTAAATCCGCCCCTTGGGGGGGGAGGCGTTAGGTAGCAGGTCAATGGCACAATCCCAGACCTGATGATGAGGTAGACGAGCCGCCCTCTCCTCACTGAACACCATGTGGAAGTCCATGTATTGGCTGGGAAGGTGACCGCCAGCCGCCTCGAGGGGCCTCTGCACCTGAGAAGTCCTGCACGGTCTCGCTACGGGGTCCCGTAGGCATCCCCTCTGACACGTGATGGACCAGCGCACCAGCTCCCCCGACCGCCAGGAAATGTGTGGATCATGGCGCCTCAACCACGGGAACCCTAGAATCACGGGGTTGGCTGGTGACGAAGTGACATAAAACGCCAACCGTTCATAGTGAAATAGTCCGACCTGAAAGTCCAGTAACTCCGTTTGGTGTTTCAAATAGCCCTCTCCAATGGGCTGACTGTCGATGGCCGTAATCCTCAAAGCTGGTACGCAGGGGAAGATGGGGATCCCAAGTTCCTCCACCAGGCCCCGGTCTACGAGGTTCACGGCCGCTCCAGAGTCAATTAAGGCTGAAACGGGGAAGCAGCGGTCAGACATATGTAACGAAGCTGGCACTGTCAAGTTCAGAAATGAAGAAATGTCACCCACCGGAGTCGCTGGGAACCTTTCAGGGCACCGAGGACTCAGATGTCCAGATGCCCCGCAGCGGTAGCACAACCTCATCTGACCTCGAGACCGGTGTCCCTGAACTGCCAGCCCAGATCTCCCCAGCTGCATGGGTTCAGGCTCCTCCTCACGATGTGAAGAGTAATCCATACGCCTCTGGGGGCGAGCTGAAGCATGAGCCCCTGCTCGGTGTTGGCGCCGCAGATTGTCCAGGCGAATAGCCGTGGCTACAAACTGCGACAGGGTGGTGGCCTCCTCATGACATGCAAGCTCGGACTGGAGGGCGGGGTGCAACCCGGCACGAAAGACGGCCCACAGAGCCGCGTCGTTCCAGCCTGACTGGGCAGCTAACGTGCGGAACCGGATGGCGTAGTCCGCTGCTGCCTCGGAGCCCTGGCGTAGCTCCATCAAGCGGACAGAAATGTCCTTGCCGCCCGCTGGGTATTCAAACACCTCCTTAATCATCCCAGAAAAATAGTCATAGGAGGCTTTGATCTGCGGGTCGGCGTCCCACACTGCCGATGCCCACTCTAAGGCCCTGTCAGTCAAAAGTGACATGAGAAACGCGCACTTAGTCCCCTCCTCACGGTACATTCCCGGCTGGTGCGAGAAAAACACCTCGCACTGCCGCAAAAACCCGCGACAGCGATCAGCTGATCCATTGAATTTTTCTGGCAGCGCCAGCCGGGGTGACTCACCGTGCGTAGGCGGCGGATCGCGAGGAGAAGCGATCGCCACTCGGCTCAGCTGAGCCTGCATATCCGCCAGCTGATCTTGATAGGAGCGAATAATCGCTCCTTGCCGCACGATGATTTCGCGCAGCTCCGCTGAATCCGTGAGTGGCGAAGTAATCTGTAACGGGGCTCCGCCAGAGGCGGAAGTGTCCGGATCCATATGCCGAGCCGGCGGTAGGGAAAACACAGTATCGTAAATCGGGGACAGGCAATAGTTCGGCAACAGGTAATCCAAAATCCAAGCGATAAAGTCCAACAAGGGAAATCCAAAGAGAGAGAAACGAAAACAGTCCAAAGTCCGAAAACCAAACAATCCAACATCAAAGAACAAGCAAAAGAGAATCCAATAAACAATCCACGTCAAGGCCAGAAATCCGTCAGGGTAAACGCTCGGTATAGTCACAAGGAACATTACTTCGCGTCATGCAGGTGGTGCGCACCGTATTTAAATCCCCAGGTAATCCGGAAGTAAACTCAAAATACGGGCGAGGGCTCCCTCTCGCGGTCACCTCTAGTGCGAGTCGTGACACATACATACATACAATCTTACTAAACATGTGACAAATCATCACATTAATTAACTTATATTAATTATATTAATTTGTTCTCCTTCTGTAGGTCCATGATGATATCTGTCCAGCCAGGAAATATTGAAACTTTCAAAGAAATCCTAAAGAAATAGTAAATCCAATTTTAAGCATGTAGTGTAGTATTTGGAAACCTTATTTCGATTTTGTTTTCTCAAATGTAATAAAATTTTCAATTCAGTTTATTTGTATAGCACTTTTAACAATGGACATTGTCTGAAAGCAGCTAGAAAATGTAAGTCATTATTGAAATGTTAATGGAAGTACAGGAGCTGAATGTTTTAAGTTGCCAGGTTAACATTATTCCTTTCAATTCGATATTACTAACTGGCAGTTCAGTGTCTATTACTAAGGGTTAATTTGTAATATTTTAATTATACTAATTACAGTTTTAAAAAAATGTCTTTTTTTGTAAAAGTATTTTTGTTTCATAATTTTGTAAAAGTTCTGATTTATAATTGTTTTTTTTGTGTGTGTTTATTTGCTCATTTATGATTTTTACTTATTAGTGGATTGTAAAAGGAATTTTAAGCTTTAAAGGTCATTGATGCAGTATTGCCCTTGAGTGAGCTGTGTGCTTTTTAAATGATTATTTGGTTCATGCACTGATGTCTTCTATCTAGTGCCTTTTGCAGTATTTTCTTTTGTTCTCCATGATAGGCTCCTCTAGGCTTCAGAGTGTGTTAAGTTTGTAACAAAAACAAAAGATATATAAGGCTAAATACATGCTGTGTGAACAGCTTTCAGTAACAATTAACCTTAACTGTCATACTTTTTAATTACCATAAAATTATTATTATTATAGTTTGTATTTTATGATTGTACCTTTTATTATTCTTTTCTCAGGACTTTTTTCTTATTATTTTTTTACCTGTATTACTTCATAGACTGTATAAGTAGTATAGAAGTAGTTTAAGTACATATTGTTATTCTCAATATATAATGGTCTATTTTAAAATCTTTATTGTTATTTATTTTGTTTTATTAATCTCCATTTATTTTTTCAGAATTGTTAGCAGTACTTTAGAGAGTATTTTGAAGCTTGTGTGTTAATTGTTTGTAATGCATGAAATTAACATAAATAAACATTACTTTTTCCAGACAGCAACAGCTCTTATGTTCTGTCCTTCCCTTCATTATCAGATATGATATACATTCTCACCAAATTCACCAGTTTGAATTGATGTACTGCCCTAAGCAACAGGATTACGTAGCTAAGCATCCAGTGAGAAACTTGAAAGTGCTATAGTTATAGGAGACTATATATTAAGGCATGTGAAATTAGCTAGGACTAGTTAGGTGTATACCAAGTGTTAGGGTGCTGGACATAGCAAGTAGACTTAGGGTCTTAGGCAGTCTTTTTTCATGTAAAAAAGAAAAAATAGTCTTTTTAATTATACACCCCTTTCATCAGTCAGAGGTTCTTCAGTCAGAGGTTACTAAGAGTAAAAATTGACTGACCTGTAAGGGGTGGATGATATCCAGCCCATTTGGGGTAGATGCTGCTCTCATTTCTTGCAGCATAGAACATAGTCTCAGAACACGTTGAGTTAATTGTTGACAATCCAAAGCCAAAGCTGGGCAGGAAACATGTTGTATCATGTTGTATCTGTCACTCAGGTTCACACTAGATAATATAGTACACTTCAAAGAAAAGCAATTAGAGGAAAAAGCTAGCACCCTAGAATAAAAATCACACACACACTCCTAAAAGCAGACCACTCGAAAATTAGAATGCAAATGGTGTCACAAAATTATTAGTATTTCAAACAAAATTAACTAAGAACAAGCACAGCACTGGATATGTAGCAGTGGTGTGTTTGTGAAAAAATAATATTGAATAAATAGATAACAACATTCATCTATCAGACCAGCAATCGCAATGTTTTACTAGAAAACTAGAAGAAGTTGCTTTCGGCTGCTCCCTGTTCGGGGTCGCCACAGCGGACCGACTGGTCCGCACAACAACTTGGCACAGGTTTTACGCCGGATGCCCTTCCTGCCGCAACCCTCCCATTTTTCCGGGCTTGGGACCGGCACTGCATCCAGTGGCTGGGGTTGAGGCATTGGCTGGAATCGAACCCGGGCCTTCCGCATGATAGGCGAGCAACCTACCACTGAGCCACCAACCACTAGAAAACTAATTTTACTAATTTTCTCACCAAGCTTGTGCACTAGATCCCTTACCTACATATTTTTTCAAACAGATAATAACAAAAGCAATCAATCAACTTCTTTAAATAAGCAATTCTTCCCAGAGGACTATGTACATAAACCTTTAAACAAGCAGTTATTTAACCCCTGATTAAAAAACTTGAACTTGAACCCAGACAACTGTTCAGCTATAAGCCAATATCAAAGTTGTACTTTATCTTTAATATCCTAGAAAAGGTTCTAAGACAGCACTTATGCTCAGACCTAGATAAAAATAACAATCATGAAATGTATCAGTCAAGATTTAGGACTCATAACAATACAGAGATAGTTCTGCTTAAAGTGTTAAAAGACTCCAATGATCTTTTCAGCTGTCCTCACTTACCGCTGCAGGGTCTTGTGTTCTGAGAAGGGTTGCGTTCCAGTGAGGGTGGTAGCTGGGTCTTGATGTGCCTCATGATGAGCCTCTCGAGACACTTCATCACGATGGGTGTGAGTTAGACGGGACGAGAGTCATTGAGGCAAGACATGACTTCTTTGGCGTGGGGACAATGCTGGTTGTCTTGAGGCACATAGGAACAATGGCACTGCTCAGGGAAATGTTGAAAATGTCAGTGAAGACATCTGCTAGCTGTTCTGCACATTCCCTGAGCACTGTGCCAGGAATGTTGTCTGGTCCAGCAGACTTCATGGGTTAAATCTACATAGAGTTAGCCACGAGTCTTATGACGCACTGCTGCATTTCTGTCAGAATTAAATGAGGTGAACCTGGGTAGCTGAATGGCAGCATCTGGAACTCTGTCACTGAGCCACATCTCTATGAAAACAAAGACGCAACAGTCTCTAATCTCTCGCCAAGTTGTCCACTGAAGTCAGATATAGTCCATTTTATTGTCCAAGGAGCAAACGTAAGAGAGTACGATGAACAGTAGAGGCTTGGGTCTGTTTTTAAGCCTAGAATTACCCCTCCCATCTTTGTGCACTTTTGCTTCCTCGAGCACTGCTTCCAGTGTCCCTTCTCCTGGCCACCTGCATCAGGCAGCACCGAGGTCTGGGGGCCTGGACTTTGGAGCAAACCCCTCGCAGGGTCTCCAAGAAGGTTGGGTACTCACACTGCCGTTCAGCCCATTAGCCGAAACAACAGTGAGACACCTATCCCCGGCCCGAAGGCGCAGGGAAACAACCCTCTCGTTTACCGGGGAAAACTCCAACACATGGCGGCTGAGCTTGGAGGCTATAAGCAAGCCCACCCCAGCCTGACACCTCTCACCATGGGACACTCCAGAGTAGAAGAGGGTCCAACCTCTCAAGGAGTTGGGTTCCAGAGCCCATGCTGTGCGTGGAGGCAAGCCCGACTATCTCTAGCCGGTACCACTCAACCTCCCTCACCAGCTCAGGCTCCTTCCCCCCCAGTGAGGTGACATTCCATGTCCCAAAAGCCAGATTCTTCGTCCAGGGTTTGGGTCGTCGGGGCCCCCGCCCATGATTGCACCGGACCGGACTGCACCCCAAATCACACTGCACCGGACCCTTACGCTCCTTCCTGTGGGTGGTGGGCCTACGGGAATGTGGGCCTATGTCTTTCCTTCGGGCTGTGTCCCGAGTCCCGCAGGCAAAGACTCAGACACCAGGCGCTCGCCTGCATGCCCCAGTCTCAGGCCTGGGTCCAGGGTGGGGCCCCGGTGACGCCAGTCCGGGCAACGTAACAGTTCTTGATTTTTCTTTCATAAAGGTTTTGAACCGCTCTTAGTCTGACAAGTCACCTAGAACCCGTTTGCCTTGGGAGACCCTACCAGGAGCACTAGGCCCACGACAACATGGCTCCTAGGTTCATTCGGGTTCTCAAACCTCTCCACCACAACAAGGTGGCAGTTCAAGGAGGGTTTAACAATATTATTATAGCAATATGATTTTAGCATCATTATACCAGTATACTTTTAACATCAATACAGCAGTATAATTTTACCAGCATTATCACAGCAGTATACTTCTAACATCATTACAGCAATATACACTTAACAACATTATTATGACACTATACCTTTAATATTATTACGGCAGCATACTTTTAACAACAATATTACGGCACTATACTTTTAACATTATTACAGCAGCATACCTTTAACAACATTATTGCAGCAGTATACTTTTACAACACTATCACAGCAGTACACCTTTACAGCATTATTACAGCAATATACTTTTAACATCAATACAGCAGTATAATTTCTCCAATGTTAATGCAGTATCTCAGTCCCTAGCCTCAGCCAACCTGGTGATGCCCACTCCTTAGCCACAACCGTTGGCCAATCTGATTGCTTCCGGTTATGCAACACAGTAGGAGGCCTAGCTCAAAGCCACAGATGGTGCAACGTCCACCACTGCACAGCTCCCTGTGGTGGCCAACAGGGCAGCCTCCAAAAACTGGAGAGCTCCCAGTGGATCTTTAAGATGCTACAGGTGCACTGGAGAACACCCTGTTGAACTTTGCTTGGAGCTTTGCAGTGGAGAATGTGTTGGCCTCTGCAGGGAGCTGTTTAGTGGAAGAGGCTGTCCTGTTAGCATCTGCAGGGATCTGTGCAGGGCAGGATACTGATCTGTCAGCATCTGCAGAGAGCTGCAAAGCAGAAAGACAGCCTCCCAAGCCCTGTTCCAAGCCCTTTTCTCAGCTTACACTGATATGATGGCTTCCCAAGCCCTACTCCATTCAGAGGCTGTTATTGATCTACAGCAACAGCCAGAGGCTAACCTGCCAGCCTCTACTCCTGAGGCACAGCCACAGGCTAACCTGGCAAACCTGCTGAGGTTGATGTTGTGTCCTCCCAAGTCCTGTTCCATACTGATGCCAACATTCCCTCTCTACCAACAGCACTCCCCCACACACCTTTAACAACATCTTTATTTCAGTATACTTTCAGTATATGTGAGGGTACTCATGTCCCATGACTAAAAAAGAGGTATGACTTTGTCTCAAACTTCTCATATTCAGAGCATGGCTGCAAGGCAGGGCAGCAGAAGCACTCAAAGCCAGCAGCCAATCAGGACATAGTGAGAAGTAGGGAGAGTATCATGGGGCACAGCACACACAGTGAGGTAAGAGGTCATCTGGGTGCAATAAACTGACACATGTTTTCCTATGCATTCCATAACCTGCTGACAAAAGTGAGGATGACATCCCTGCACCTGCTGCTCCCTGCAAGCTCCCTGGGTCCTGCCTTGTTGCTGCTCAGCACTGCCTGAAAATCAGTGCCAGAGAGCACACTATCAAGACAGCACGCTTCACCACCTCTCCACCTCAACTTACCTGAAAGACTTTTAAATGATAAAAAAAACTTTTATTTACCAGCCTCATCTCCTGTGTGTCTGTGTTCAACCTGTAGCAGTCACTAGTCACTACATATGCTTTTAACAAAATTATTACAGCAGTATTCTTTTGACATCATTATAACAGCAGAATACTATTATCACCATTATTATAATAGTATACATTTAACATTATTAAAACAGTATACATTTAATAACATTACTACAAAAGTACATTTAGCAAATCATAGCAGTCTAAGCTTAACAAAATTATTAAACAATATACATTTAACATTATTATAGCAGTATACTTTAACAATATTATTACAGAAGTCTACTTTCAACAACATTCTCACAGCAGTATACTTTCAACAACATTCTTACAGTATGATTTTAACATTACAGCAGTATACCTTTAACATCATTATTACAGCAGCATATTTTCAGTGGTGGACCGGAGTAACTCTGACTAGTCTACTGCTATGTAGACCCCATTTGGAAATAGCTGTGATGCACTGTGTTCTGACTCATTTCTATCATATCCAATATTAAAGTTTTCAGCAATTTGTGATACATTAGCTCTTCTGTGGGATCAAAGCAAATGGGCAATGAGCCTTGGGCATCCATGAGCCTGTTGCTAGTTCACTGGTTGTTCTATCTAAGTCAATTTTTAATAGCATTATTACAGCATACTTGTAACAACATTACAAATGCAGTATACTTTTATCAAAATCTCAGGAGGAATACAGATTTGCTCTCTCAAAAATATTTCAAATTTCAATTTCAAAAGTAAAAGTAAGATGGTGCCGGTGAGGTCGGCTGCCGTCACGACTGCTCTGACCTCTTTTGCATTGTTTTTGTTTTTTAAGTTAACTTCCAGTAACTCTGAACCGGTAAATTGTTCACAATTGAGTACATTAGGTATGACAGAGATACCCTTACTTCCATTGGTATTCAATGTACTCACAATTAGACGTTTTTAACCCCGGATCCAAGCTGGCCGTGTGAGATCCTGAGGGAGTACAAAGGACGCGACCTGAAGCAGCGGCCCCGGGGGAAACAAGCTGGCGTCAGGAACAGGCTGAGAGCCCGTGCACACCGCACACCGTATATAAATGTATATATACATACATATATATATATATATATATATATATACATACATATATATATATATATATATATATATATATATATATATATATATATATATATATATATATATATATATATATATAAAACCATTATTACATAAAGAACACTTCAAGCAGCTTAAATTCCCTATGTGTGTATGTATGTATGTATGTATGTATGTGTATGTATGTTTGTACGTATCCAGGCCATCTGACTTTTATTATGACATTGGTATATTGAGACTTTTACTTTGACATCCTGTTCACTGTTGTTTCTAACGGAGAAGAATCCCGTTTTTTATTCCAGTTTCGTTTTCCCGCTATTCCAGACGAGGTGAATGTGTGTGAATGACCGTAAGTTCATACCTGTGCCTTTATTAGATAAATATCGTGTTATACGCCTAACCTAGGGACGTAATAGGATATTTGCCATTGTGTTAAAGTTTATTCTGTCTGTATTCACGTAGCGTCATTAAGCCTGTTATTGAATCTTCCAACTGAACTACGTGTATTAATCAGTATATTAGTGTACATTCTCTCACGTTTATGTTATTAAACGTACTTAGAATTGTTTATTTGTTGATATAATAACAAATAAACTACTGCATCAAATTCTGATGTACAGTGATGCCTGGGTGTAGATTTGGTTTGAACATTGTGAAGGATGATCTGCTGTTACATCTGTCAGCTTTGACAGCAAGGAATTAGTGTCTATAATGAACTCAGAAACTACATTGACCTAATAGTTTTGCATGGGCCTTTGGTTGCTGTTGTAGAAAGGACATTATTTACATTTACATTATTTACTGTCTAGTGTCACCCAAATGAGGATGGGTTCCCTTCTGAGTCTGGTTCCTCTCAAGGTTTCTTCCTCATATCATCACAGGGAGTTTTTCCTTGCCACCGTCACCGCAGGCTTGCTCATTAGGGATAAATACGGATAAAGAGGGATAAAATAGTTTAATAATTTAATGATTCTTTTTTTTCCCTCTACTTTCTGTTTCTCTAATTTTGTAAAGCTGCTTTGAGACAATGTCCATTGTAAAAGGTGCTATACAAATAAATAGAATTGAATTGAATTGAATTAAAGTGTGAATGTGTATGCTTATCTATATCTATCTATCTATCTATCTATCTATCTATCTATCTATCTATCTTGCATTTATGAGGAAATATTTGTTTTATTAAAACACATTACACATGGCATAACAAAGGAATGCACGCTGTAACTTATGAACACTTACATACATCATTTCTTGTGAGATTTTAAAATGCAGAATAGGGATCATCTGAAAACATTTTTGCAAAGCAATATTCTCTGCACAACTGTAACCTGGATATCAGTAGAAGCGGTAAGGGTGTAATCTAAGTAAATCTAGTAATCTAAGTAAAAAGAATGGACGTGTAGGGGGCGAGTTGCCAAGAGTCGATTCAAGGATGTGTCGATTCACAGTGGATGTGTCGATTCACAGTGGGTGTGTCGATTCACAGTGGGTGTGTCGATTCACAGTGGGTGTGTCGATTCCATCGAAGCTTCACGTCACTTCAGAAAGTTTAGATACTCGTCAATGGATTAACTTTAAAATAAAACTTGTCCATTTGTAAAAAGAAAAGGGTGCAATGCGGCATTAAGTGCAAACAACCTTTTTATTGTTGATAATAATGGTATTTAAAATAACATTTGTCTAACATAACACACAAGGCTGTTTTTCGCTACCTACATTGATAGATATGGCAGAGTTGCAATGAATTAGCTAGCTAACTACAATGTATGTATAGTATTGTTAACTAGATTAAGCCATAACATCTTACCTCCTTCTGAGTATTGTTTTTTTAACAATCCTCTCCGTCTATGACCAGCATCTTCAGAGCTACCTGTGCTCTCCCAGTCACACGCAGTAATCAACCTATTGCAAGACAAGTGCTGGGCGATACCAACTTGAGCAACGAGGGGGGCTTTTAGTATTTTTATAGGCTTTATTCTGACAAACTCACTATCGAATAGGAGCACCAATAATGTTACAAATAAAGTACTTCTACATATTTTAGTTGATCATGGTATAAATGGAGGGTTGGTGTGTTGTAATTACTAGTTCTGATTAATGGACGGGGATGTTACAACCCCATTTTCCAGAAACCACGCCCCTTCATTAATTCCTGTTCCTTTGTATAAGGTCAAACACTCAATTATGATAAATACATTTAAATGTAAATTATTCCACACCTCTGTGCATGCCAGATCACACAAATCCCGCCACAGTTACTGTTACGCATATGATTGGATGCTGTGTTAAATATTTCCGCATAGCAACAGGACACTGATTGGTCCAAATCTCTGTAGTCGTTATAGAATTATCCAGAGAGCGGGAAGCGGATTATGAGTTTCTTTTAAAATGAACAGAGCAAGTAGACTTGAATTAGCAAACGAACAGAAGATGAAATTCAAAGTTGAGATTTATGCTTGTATTTAGTCAAGTTGAAAATGCATATTTTCTTCATGTTCATATTTCTGTCATCAGCAACCCATGATCGGATAAACACAAAGCTTTTTCTCCTGTCCCCCATGAAGGTCCTTGAAATCTTCAGATTCAGCTGAACTGGTGGATTTTCCTTTACATTTGCTGATATCTGTGGATCAAGACAAACAATATAAGGCACATATAGCAATCAAGAAAGACTAAAAGAATACCTGTTTTGATAGAGCAATGATGTGATAATGATGCAATGATCTTTCTTTCAAAAAACTAAAGCTTCAAATATTTGATTTATTTGTTTGTTTGTTTGTTTACAACAGCACACCTAGCACATGTCCCTAATAAGAAAATTTTAAATAAAACAGCCCTCACCTATTAATGAAGAGGAGGTAAAAAAAAAAGTGTAAACTGTAATATGGTCACAAATATCAAACTGTAAACTACTTGTTTATAGAGCATTTCAGTCCATTTCCAGTATTTGCAAAAACTCCAATCTCGATCAACTGGATTTACCAGAGCCTTAAGGCAACAACTTTACTGTCAAAAACTCTCTACCTCAAGTAACGTATCCATATGTGTATCAGTATCTGGTTGAAACTGAGTGAGTCTGTATGAGAGAAGTTCTAAAAATTATCTCAGAGATTGTTAACTATTGTTAACTGGATGATTATTAACTATTTTCTAAGTGGAAAAGTTGGGAACATCTGCACGTACAGTCTGTCTTGTCTGTGATGAAGTTGAAGAAAGTCAAACGGTGTCAAAAACTTTCTCCGCATGGTTCATCAATAAAGTCACTGGGGAGGATCTTAGTGGACATTGCTCTTGCATGGCTGGGTCAGTCTGTATATTCAAATCACAAATTATATTACTAACTGTATGCCAGTAAAATAATTATTATATTGCCATTATTACCTATTGTAAATGTAATTATTTTTTACATTCTGAAATGTCTCTGAATGTTGGGTGAAGTTTGTTGCCATGTTGCTATATCCCTTGTTACTGTGGAAGAGTGTGTTAGGGAGGGTTTAAGTGCTTAATCTGTGACATCTGAGACTTGTGTGTGGTCACGAATAAACAAGAAGGTGAAAGCCATAAACCCAGGAATAGCCGTTGAAGTGGTCTACAATCTGTAGTTTTTCAGCTAAGGAATAATTCACCCAGAGAGTAAATATGACAGAAACGTGTACATCCTCATGTCATTCCATTTATGTGTTTTGCATTATAGGCAGATGAAGACAGTGTGTCTTTTCTTGTCGAGGAAAGATGCTCATGTTTTGGGCCCTTTCTGGACCAGTACCAGAGTACACGACTAGATGCTGCAATAATGGATGAAAAAATGAAGCAGACATTTGTTTGGAGGAGGTGGGAAATACAAATGTCATTGCTGTTGCTGAAACTTTTCAGAAATAGCCCTTCCCAAGGACCTCTTCAGCTGTAAGTAAAGGAAGGTCTCCCGAGCTGATTCTGTACAATAGCAGTTGATTGTGAATCACTTTAAAACTTACATCGGTTTCTGAAAGCATCATAAATGTCGTCCATGTGAAACGTGTATCATAATACAAGTTTTGTAAAAGGATATAATCTTGACTTTCACCATACAGTAGCTCTCCTTTGCACGTTCCTGAGTGCATGAGAGAAGAATGTTCACAATGGCCCATGTTTAAACACTGCTAAAGTAAACAAACACAAGTTTTTGTATGAATAAATCAATTTCTCAAACATGGTTAAAAGCATAGAGATGTTAATTGGCTGATAATCTGTCGAATAAGAAATCCTGTAAAATGTCAAGCTGTTTATTTTCTTCAAAGGAAACTGTGATTTCTTGCTTTCTTACTATCTTCCTGGATTTTTAGGTCATTTAGCATTTACAATCAGTTGATATTTTTTTTGTTTAAGGCCTGTAACGCCATAGACAGTGAAAATATACAACCAGAGCTGTTTGTTATTCATGTTCTGCATACAGAAGCACTTTCTTTATTCTTTCAGGTTAATTTTGTCTTCAGTGTAATTATGTTGTGGACACTGTGTAGAAAATTGCTGCTCCACAACTGTTTGAGTGTCATTTTCCTGCATATGGTGTAACATAAGATAAGGCATTTGACCCTTTTATGGCTGGTGACCTTTTATATGTAGGAACAAGATATACTCACACCAACAAAATGATGTTTGTGCATGATTCATTAAAATGTTTTTGATGCTGTTGCATAATCTTATTTGTCCTTTTTAAAAGGTAAATGCAATGTTTAATGTTTAATGCAATGTTAATGCATAGGTAGTTTGTGAAAAGTCAAATGTTATATTGTGAACATATTCTTTTGTTTATGAAAAGTTTTATTGTAGATGGGAATTTTTTTTTTTGTCTAATTGTATTTCATGAAATGTTTTGCAGAACGTGGGAAAACGTATTTCTTTAAAAAGTGATATTCTGGAAACTTTAGAATTGTTATTGTAACTGTCATGAAGTGCAGTGCTACATCAATAGCAGCATGCAGCACTGCAGTGATCCTATATTGTCACTGGTGGTTGCTCTAATGTGTCATGATTCTCACTTGTTTCCTTTTTATTATTGTGTGTATTTAAACCCTCATGTGTTCATTGTAAGTCTTATTCAGTGACTGATGATACTAAACCATTTGTCCTCATTCAGTTTCCGGTTTATTGATTCTTGCTCAACATTTAGATCTTGCCTGTCATTATATATCCTCTTCTTTGATTGCCTGACCTTTGCATGTTTACGCTTTTGGCTTCATGCTTTTCTACTTCTTCTTTCGGCTTTTCCCTTCAGGGGTCGCCACAGCGAATCATCTCTCTCCACCTATCCCTACCTTCTGCATCCTCAACACTTGCACCCACTAGCTTCATATCCTCATTTATTCCATCCATATACCTCCTCTTTGGCCTTCCTCTTTGCCTCCTGCCTGGCAGCTCCATGTCCAACATTCTCCTACCAATATACTCACTCTCCCTCCTCTGAACATGTCCAAACCATCTTAATCTGGCCTTCCTAACTTTGTCCTCCAAACGTCCAACATGAGCTGTCCCTCTGATGTACTGGTTCCGAATCCTGTCCAATCTTGTCACTCCCAAAGAGAACCTCAACATCTTCAGCTCTGCTACCTCTAGCTCTGACTCCTCTCTCTTCCTCAGTGACACTGTCTCTAAATCATACAGCATGGCCGGTCTCACCACTGTCCTGTACACCTTCCCCTTGATTCTCGCTGATATTTTCCTATCACAAAGAACTCCTGACACCTTTCTCCACCCATTCCAACCTGCCTGCACTCGCTTCTTTACCTCTTTCCCATACTCTCCATTACTCTGGACTGTTGACCCCAAGTACTTAAACTCTTGTACCTTCTTCACCTCTTCACCCTGTAATCTTACTGTTCCACTTCCCTCCCTTTCATTCACACACATGTACTCAGTCTTGCTATGACTGACTTTCATTCCTCTTCTCTCCAGCACAAACCTCCACCTCTTCAGGTTTTCCTCCACCTGCTCCCTGCTCTCACTACAGATCACAATGTCATCTGCAAACATCATTGTCCAAGGAGACTCCTGTCTGACCTCCTCTGACAACTGGTCCATCACCATAGCAAACAAGAAGGGGCTCAGAGCCGATCCCTGATGCAGTCCCACCTCCACTTTGAACTCCTCTGTCTGACCTGCAGCACACCTCACCACTGTCCTGCTCCTCTCATACATGTCCTGCACCACTCTGACATACTTCTCTGCTACTCCTGACTTCCTCATACAGTACCACAGCTCTTCTCTTGGCACCCTGTCATATGCTTTCTCCAAGTCTACAAACACACAGTGCTACTCCCTCTGACCATCCCTATACTTCTCCATCAAAATTCTCAGAGCAAAAATTGCATCTGTTGTGCTCTTTCTGGGCATGAAGCCATACTGCTGCTCACAAATTTCCACTACCTTCCTTAACCTAGCTTCCACTACTCTTTCCCATAGCTATATTGTATGGCTCATCAACTTTATCCCGCTATAGTTGCTGCAACTTTGCACGTCACCCTTATTCTTAAAGATCGGCACTAACACACTTCTTCTCCATTCCTCAGGCATCCTCTCACTCTCTAAAACCCTGTTGAACAAACTAGTTAAAAATTCCACAGCTGCCTCTCCTAGACACTTCCAGACCTCCATCGGGATGTCGTCAGGACCAACTGCCTTTCCACTTTTCATCCTCTTCAAAGCCTTCCTGACTTCATCCTTTCTAATCTTATCTACGTTCTGTTCCACAGAGTTCACCCCTTCTACTCTTTTTTCCCTCTCATTTTCCTCATTCATCAGCTCCTCAAAGTACTCCTTCCATCTCCTCTGTACACTCTCCTCACTTGTGATCCCTCTGCCTAGCTAACCTGTACAAGTCCTTCTCTCATTCTCTAGTGTCTAACCTAGTGTACAACTCGTCATCCAAGTCTCCTTATCTTCTTTCCTCCTTCCAGATGACACACCCAGCACCTTTTTCCCTGTCTCCCTGATTACTTCTGCTGTAGTTTCCCAGTCATCTGGCAGCACTACCTGACCACCCAGAGCCTGCCTCAACTTCTGTCTAAATTCCTCACAACATTCCTCCTTTTTCAGCTTCCACCACTTGGTTTTCTTCTCTATCTTTGACCTCTTCGTCTTACAGACCATCAAAGTCATCCTACACACCACCACCCTTATGCTGTCTGGCTACACTCTCTCCCACTACCACTTTACAGTCACTAATCTCTTTCAGAATGCCTCTTCTACATAGGATGTAGTCTACCTGTGTTCTCCTACCTCCACTCTTGTAAGTCACTCTATGCTCCTCCCTCTTCTGAAAATAAGTGTTAACCACAGCCATGTCCATCCTCTTAGCAAAGTCCACTACCATCTGTCCTTCAAGGTTCCTTTCCTTAACTCCAAACTTGCCCATCACCTCCCCTCAAATTCCACCCCCCTTTTTTTCCTCCAATTTTTCCCCCAAACCTTTTTTAACCCCTTGTGGGGCATAACCACTAACAACATTCAACATCACCCCTTCAATCTCTAACTTCAGACTCATCACCCTGTCTGACACTCTCTTCACCTCCAGAACATTCCTCACAAACTTTTTCCTTCAGGACCACACCTACCCCATTTCTCTTACTATCCACACCATAATAAAACAGCTTGAATCCTGCTCCTATATTACGAGCCTTGCTACCCTTCCCCCGTGGTCTCCTGTACACACAGTACATCCACCTTCCTTCTCTCCATCATATCAGCCAGCTCTCTACCTTTCCCTGTCATAGTACCAACATTCAGAGTTCCTATTCTCAGTCCTACACTCTTACCTTTCCTCTTCTCTCACTGTCTACGCACTCGCCTCCCTCCTCTACTTCTTCGACCAACAGTAGCCCAATTTCCACCGGCGCCCTGTAGGTCAACGGCGCCGATGGCGGTTGTTGTTAACCCAGGGGCCCCGACCGATCCGGTATGAAATTCGGGACTGACGATTCGCATGGTTAAATTTGGCAATGTTTTACGCCGGATGCCCTTCCTGACGCAACCCTCTCTATTTATCCGGGCTTGGGACCGGCACAGAAGTCACTGGACTGTGACCCCCATGGCTAGATTGGCTTCATGCTTTTCTAATCATGGAAAAATGTATTTACACAAAAAAGAAATATTTTACTGTACACTGGGAAAAAATGATTTAAACAACTATATGATTAAACTGCATTAAACTGATTATTAAACTGATATCTTTTGCATGCAATTGTTAAATGTGCTTTGTATTCAACTGGTAAATGGCTTTTAAATGTTATCACTTGACCACATTTGACACAGTTAAGGTACAAAGGGGCTTGACACTGAGGTGGTGAATTTAAAGAAAGATTTGTACTTATGTGAAAATACAATATTGTACCTTCAAGTTTAAGAAACAAGGTATGTTTTGGTTGCCCACGGTACAAATCATGTTTTTAAAGGTACAAACTGCAATGATATAAATTAATTTCTTTATCTTAATGTACAGTTCCATTTAATTGAACTGTACTGCCCCAGTGACAATAGTTTGTACCTCTTTTTCTGAGCGCCTACACCCTGTCATTAGATTGAATTTTGAATTGAACATGTTTTCCTCAACAAAAGAAACATGGGTTTGCTAAAGCCTAAATACTTTAGTGTTCATGGTACAGACTGAGTGAGCGTTTCACACATTGTTCATCACTGAGCTTTAAAATAGCTGATGTGTTGTTTTTCTCAGAAGTGTTAAACTGTTGACTAAAAGATGCACATGTACTGCTTAAAAGTTCTATGAGAGGTCCAGATGATTTAATAAATAATAAAATAAGAAAAAGACAAGATATTATTATTGTGAATAAAGCACACAGATATAAACCAGAGATATAATCCTGTCAAGATTCTGTCACCATATACTGTAATAAATAAAAAGGTTAAGATCATCAGACATCATATACATTTACCCTGACAGTATATTAAAAAAACACACACATGCATAATGATATCTGTAGCCCAGTACCTCAGTAACCCCACATTCATTGCATCGCACAGACTTATTCCATTATCATAATTACAACAATTGTATTTTATTTATGTTATGTTATTTTATTTTGTATTTGCACTGATTTTTAACTACTCTGCGTGCCTTGAATTGCCCCCTCGGGATAAATAAAGTTTTTTGAATTGAATTGAATTGAATTGCATATGTTATCTTGCAGTACTGTGCAGAACCAGTAGGACAGTTGAGCTCAGATGTACAGACACTAAATTATGAATGTTAAAGTTTTTATAAATGTTGGCAGTGATAGCAGTTTAAGAGAAACGTGTAAACATATCATTTCCAACTTTACAGTTTCAGTGTAGAACTCAAAAGTGTCAGCACATCATCTTCCTGAAACAGTAAAATATGACTGTTTAAATTACACAAAAGCCACAGTATGCTCCTGTCACACCTAACAATCTGTTTTTGTTGTCTGTGAAGCTGTAAATTCAGTCCTGCTGCTGATCCTAACACACTTCTACTGCTGTTGGTCTAGTGAAGTCCCTGGTTAAAACATGAAATGTGGTTTGGTTTCTATTCTAGATGAGCAGTGTAGCGCAGTGTGGCTTTAACCAGTGAGAAATAAGGAAATGCTCTGTCATACACATTCTCAGTAAAGCCAAAAACAGCCACACCTACATTTTCCCACACTACTAGTTTCTGTGGCCTGAGTTAATGAAAGAAGAATATAATGTTAGATGTCAGTGTAGCCTGTACAGTATCTTAAATTATGACGCATTACTCTGTGCCATAAAAATGCATTTAAACACAAAGAGCTCAGAATAGAAATAAAGTTGAAACATGTCCATACCATCCACAGGCAGTAAGGAGAATTAATCAGAAACTGAAGCTCAGTCAGAAAACCTTCTAGTACAGTGTTGTGCTCACCTAAACTGCACATTTTATTTGCTAGTTTATTGAAAATTGTTAACAGTAATCAAGACACAAAGGGAGGAGAATCCTGAAACTCGGTGGAGATTCAGTGCCACTGCAACCTTCAGCAGCAAGAATCTGTGGATCTGTCACAAATTCCCCCTCAGTGCACAGTGTGTGTCCTGCAGTGAGGGCTGCTGTGCAATTTTTTATGATTCACCATTTTCTTTTGTTTCAGTTTTTGGGTAAGTTTCCACACTTCCGCATTATTAGTCAGCTCCCTAATGTGTACACCAATTCCGAGTTTTCTATTTATACCCTCATGGGTCTCATCTTTTCTGAAATCTTGTAGAGTTTACCAGTGCAGTAGTGAGTTTTGGTTTCCTGTTCCTGTGTAAGTCTGGTTTGTTTCTTTGTTTCTTTGTTTTTGTCGTGGGCCTGCTTTTTTATTTGTATTATGGATCTGCTTTCTTTGATGCTGCCTTCCTGTACGTTGACCTCTGCATTGAATTATGATGAAGCTTATTGGTTTGCACTTAACGAGTGCGTTCATTCACTTGTTTCCTGTCTCATCAGAAATGGACAGATAACACACACATAGACAACAACATTTAGAACATTTAAAACTCACATGTCTCAATTTAGGCCCTGGACAAACAGCTCTAACAGTAAAACTGATCTGCATGAACCTTAGACTAAAAAAAAAATGCAGCACACAGAGTTTTTCCTGACTGCTTACATGCTGATCAGTTGCTGTTATTAGTGTCAGCAACACCTAAACTTTTTAGTCCTTTGTAAAGAAACCACAAAAGATCTCTCTCTCTCTCTTCTCTTCTCTTCTCTTCTCTTCTCCCCTCTCTCTCTCTCTCTCTCTCTCTCTTTCTCGCACACCACATGTGCTCTCTGTACTTCCTCTTTCAACACTTATTGTTTTTGAGTCCCTCTGTATTTGGCTATGTTGAGAAATAACTCTTACCCCATTGCTATAATGCACATTATGAGTGATAATATATTGTGTCGATGGTGATAATGTGTTCCATATAATGAATCCTAATAATGGTCTAAGCATGAATTTCCACTTGAATTCTCTCTCTCTCTCTCTCTCTCTCTCTCTCTCTCTCTCTCTCTCTCTCTCTCTCTCTCTCTCTCTCTCTCTCTCTCCCTCGCTGAAGTACTTAGGTCTGATTGGTGTTTAAGAGCACAGGAAGTGTCGGGGCATTAACTCAGACACTTGTAATCATTCAGTCAGTCAGTCAGTCAGTCATCAGTAAGAAAGGATGGAGCTCCGTCCACTCTGTGTGATGTTCTGTGAGTAAATGTTTTCTGTAAGTTTTCTTTAGTGCTGAATTAAGTTTTGATATCAGGTTCAGTGTGATTATTTAATTTGTCTGTAGCTAAGGTTTTATATTGAATTTACTGTGAAAAGTACAATCAGCTTTTTTGTGGTATGTTTACATTTAAGCCAATTGATTTTATGAGTAAATATTAAATAATCTTTAAACAAACACTGTTTTCAGCAATGGCATCCTGGTGTCTCTCACATGGGCAGAACATTACAACTGATGATTTTAAACTGCTGTTATATATTCCTAGACAGTATTTGTTTAGGATTTTACAATTTATACTTTATTTTACATTTCTTTATTCTACTTGGAGATATTTTCTACACTCTGTGATCTATAAAGAGAAGAAAGTTCCTCTTGTAGGTGTAATATAAAACACTGCAGCATGTGGGAGGAGACTGTGCCAAGCAAAGAGGAAATCAAGTGACAGTTTCTAAATGAATGATATTTATATTAATAGACATGGCACTGTGTTTAATAACAGAACAGAATGGATGCTGCTTTAAGTATATCTGTTCAGGGGTTTAAGTAAACAGGAATCAAACAGGACAAGAAATAATAGGAAAATAATCTACTTTGGCTTGGTAACAGTAAACCTCCTTCACAGTGGGCCACATCACACCACACTGCTGTTCATTATTTTCCAATAACTGCACACCACCAAGTGTTTTATCCCTTAATTAACCTTAACCAGAAACTAATTTCTGTTTCTCTCTCTACCTTTAGTGCTAACAGGATTCATCCACTCTACACAAACAGGTGAGTTATGTACATTTTATTTATTGGCATTTTTTATTTGCCTTTAATTAGTTTAATAACAAGTGACACATGCTTTGTTAAATTGAGACCAGCGGAATGTAAAGAATCTTTCTGGTGTGTCAAAGACCATGTAAATCAGAGGTATTGTTCAGAGAGAGCTACCTCTGTGTGTGTGTAGATAAATATCAAAACTGTAATTACGCTCGGGTCCACATCAAAACAGGTTGCAAAAGAACTCTGGAGTACTTTGCTTTGTATGAGAAAGCACTCCAACCCAACAGAGCATCCTGCCTTTCCTTATGTATACAGTAATTTAATATGAGAGTATATTCTTACTAACAAGCTCATGTAAACAATGATCATTTCACTGGAATTACTTTCAAAATGGTAGGAAATTCTGCATTGTTCTCTTTATTCGCTTTTTTCTGTAGGAAGTGAACACATTTGTCACCATGGACAATTTCTATATTTCATTTCAAATATTTCCAGATACCCTCAAAGGAATAAAGCTATGAATAAACCCATACAGTAAATACAGTAATTCTCCTCTAATGACTCCACTGTGAAAAATATCACCAAAAAAAACACCTTTATTGAAAAAAAATCAAACAAAATACCAAATTTTATATATATATATATATATATATATATATATATATAATATATATATATATATATATATATATATATATATATATATATATATATATATATATAAAACTAAATATATATATACACTGATCAAAAAAATTAAAAGAACACTTTGAAAACACATCTAATCTCAATGGTTAAAAATATCATGCTGGATATCTATACTGATATTGACTGGGTAATGTGTTAGGAACGAAAGGATGCCACATTGTTTGATGGAAATGACAATTATCAACCTACAGAGGGCTGAATTCCAAGACACCCTGAAAATCAAAGTGAAGAAATGATGCAGCAGGCTAGTCCATTTTGCTGAAATTTCAGTGCAGCAACTCAAAATGGTACTCAGTAGATTGTATGGCCCCCATGTGCTTGTATGCATGCCTGACAACATTGGTGCATGCTCCTAATGAGACAACAGATGGTGTCCTGGGGTATTTCCTCCCAGATCTGGACCATGGCATCACTGAGCTTCTGAACAGTCTGAGGTGCAACCTGGCGGCGTCAGATGGACCAAAACATTATGTCCCAGAGGTATTCTATTGGATTTAAATCAGACGAGCATGGGGGCCATTCAATGGTATCAGTTCCTTCATCCTCCAGGAACTGCCTGCATACTCTCGCCACATGGGGGCCGGGCATTGTAGCACACGAGGAGGAACCCAGGACCCACTGCACCAGTGTAGGGTCTGCCAATGGGTCCAAGGATTTCATCCCGATACCTAATGGCAGTCAGGGTGCCATAGTCTTGGTTGGTGGTTTAGCAGGGCCATTGTAAGCTCCATAAAGTACTGTAGCTGAATGTTCAGCAGTGTTCATAGCTCTCCTTCACTCAGGCCTCTGATCTACTCTCTGCTGCCGGTCTGAAATCTGACTCTCACTGCTCTGACAACATGCTTTGTACTATAATAATTCTGAGAAGTTGAGGAGATTATACACTGAACCAGGATGATGAAACATGTCTCCTGAACTCTGACTTCATTCCTGGAGGTAGTCAGTAACTTAATACACTACTCAAATCTAAACTTAATGTAATCATCAGAATCACAGCATGAGAGCAGAAATAAACTTAAAAAAGGATGAAGATGATATCAATAAACATCACACAATATGTGAATGCACTGAATGTGCTAATATTAACACTAAGTATAAACAATCCCAACAATCAATGGCAAACATGGTGATGGCTTATAAAACAAATGCTATAAGTAACAAGGATTGTCTATAATGCAAACTGGTACATACAATCAGTTGCAGATGCACACTCTCACACACAAATAAAGTTATCAGTGCTATATCTGGAGCATGTCTCTATTTCACAACAGGCTTCTGCATCATGGTGGTGACTGACAGGTGCTTGATAAGCCTCATCTTTAAAACAGGGGGTTTATTATATTCATACACTTTGTTTTATTTAACACAAACATGCCCATCTACTCTCTCAATGCCGCAACATTATGCTGATATAGATGTGTTCTCATATTCCTAAAAGGGGGTAGGCATAAGTAGGCAGGGAACACAAAATAGGACTGCAAATCCACACAGATAAACATGCAGTGATAAATAAAATAACCTTTTTCTTTTTTTTCCTAAAAATGTACTAGGTTTTAAATATATTTTCATCCATAAATCTTCCATCAGCTGAGGCATTTGTAAACATGACAATAGGGAGGCTGAAACAGATTTAAGTACAGGTAAAGCAGCTTCATTAAAGAAGCAGCAAATAATCTGAAACACAAAACAAACTCAAAAAACAAAATGTCAAAGAAACAGGTACAGGCCAGGTGATCCGCAGAAGGGATAAATTGGGCTAGTTGAGTACACACAAAACTATGGCTTGGTGTCATCAGAATACAAATCTGCATAAATCTTTGCAACTGGTGTGTGGTTATGTGTGTGGTAGTGCCTTAAAAGGTGACTGTGAGAGTGTGTGTGTGTGTGTGTGTGTGTGATTGGAAATAGGTGACCCTTGTTAGAAGTCTAGTGACTGCGAGTGTGAGTTCTGGGAAGTGGAATCTTGTGTGGTTATGTTCATAGGCCATAGTATACATTGAGAGTTGGAGTTCATGGTTGCTTTTTTATATGCTTTAATTAATAAGAAAAAAATAAAATGACAGATTTTCTGTCAGTTGTTATGAACAGTATTCTTTGTCTCTGATCTAGTGAGCACTAGCATGAGGATGTGTTTTGATAGAGACTAACCACACTTAGAGCCATACACAACATTTTAGAAACCTGTAAACAACATTTAGAAAATGTAAAGAATTACAGCTAAATCAGCAAATCACCGCTTTCACACATAATACTAAATATGTTATTGTTGACTTTCCCTCTGATCACACTGAAGATTTAAATGTAATATCCCCATTATGTGATATTATACATGTGAATAGTGTAGTAAAAACTACTTCACAAACTGAAATGTGTTTTATTTGTGACAGAAAATCTAAACCTGAAATCACATCAAGGCAGAAGATCTAGAACCCATACACAGATTTATTGGAAACACACAGCAAACAAATCCAAAATGTGACCCAGAATAGCAGCAGGCTCGGCTGGAGATATGAGATGAAGGGTGGGCCAAATGATATTCCAGGTGGGCTGGAGGATATATAATAAAATTAAATTATGTATATAAAATGATACACTAGATAAGAAACTAAAACTTCCAGTAGGTGGCATTAAATGTATTAATTGACTGATAGCAAGTGGCCGCAAAGCATCTCTCCCTCCCTAGAAAACAGTTCGGGGGTATGATTTTGCCCTGTTTAAACCATTTGGGACTGCATTTTTGAGTGTGTGTAATTATGTCTTTGACACCATTGAAAGCTGCTGATGAATTTGAATCATCTATTTTTCTGACCTCATTGCTGCAAATGGATGAAGTTGTAGCTGTATTCTGGTGAGCTGAAGTGGTTTACTTTTGTCCTTTCAGAACAAGAAATCTATACATTTTGTGTTTTGTTAGGCTATTAGTGAAGCAATAAAGTTCACATATAGTTCTTCACATATA
>JAUCMX010000116.1:0-25000 GCA_033459395.1 Hemibagrus guttatus | reverse complement strand
AGATTTACTGGTGGACTATAAATGAGAAAACAGTGGGGATGTTTAACAGTTTAAATGTGTGCATTCAAACAAGAAGTGTCATGTTCTAAGTCATTTATCTATTATTTCTATTTCTGTTATCTCTTATTCTATTTTGATCTCAATTCATAAAACAGAAACCTGTTCCAAAACATTTCGAGGGGACTACATCTAGCCCACCATTCCTTTTTTTCGTAGTAAAGTACCATAGTTGCCAAGTACTCCTTTTTTTTAAATACGAAATGATGAATTCCACAGAACAACTTTTTTTTTAATCCAGAAATTGGAAACTGGAGCTCTTTAACATAAGCGATTATTTAGTTTGCCCTATTAAAAATGTCTCACTCATTTAAGCTGTAGTTCAGTGGTGGCTCTCTGGTTTTCCCATCAGAAGCAGGATCGGATAGAAGAGCTGAAAAAGTTGATCGAGAGGCACCGCTACCACATCCGTATGCTGGAGACCATTTTGCGAATGTTAGATAACGACTCGGTACAGGTGGACTCCATACGCAAGATCAAAGATGACGTGGAGTACTACATCGATTCTTCTCAGGATCCTGACTTTGAGGAGAATGAATTCCTCTATGATGACCTGGACCTGGAGGATATATGTAAGCTATAGGAGCTCCTCTGTGCATGCCCTGCTCTTGAAGCGGTTATGGTTCGCTTAGTTTTTCTGCATTTTTTCTGTATTTCTCTACAAATCATTTAGCCCAGCCTCTGGTCGCCACTTCTCCTCCAGCTAACGCAGAGGATGAAATCTTCCAGCACTCCAGTTCCACACCGACATCCACCACTTCGTCTTCCCCAATCCCTCCATCCCCGGCTACTTGCACTACGGTAGGATTGCTCAATTCAAGCTGCTTTCTGAAGCTTAACATATCAGAAAAGTCCTGAACAGTTATTATTAATTCTTTAAAAGAAGTTGTAAATTTATCAGTTGTGTTTTTTTTTTTTGTTTTTTTTTTTCTTTTCCTCTTGAAGAATTCCGAGGATGATAAGAAGCGAGGTCGTTCCACAGATAGTGAATTCAGTCAGGTAATTTTAACATCCTCTCATTTATTTGCTATTATAAGACGATGGTTGTTAGAAGAAGCATCAAGCTAGACCACAAATGCATTAAAAGTATTTGAAACTGATGCATTATTACTTTTTTCACCCTTAGTCTCCAGTGAAGAATGGCAATCCATCATCTCTTTCCTCAACCTCATCATCCTCTTCATCTTTGGGATCCTCCTCTACCTCGGTGGTGTCTGTGGCCACCATAGCAAGCAGCAGCAGCAGCAGCAGCTCGGGAGGTGGGGGCAGCAGCCTCCTGAGCAACATGGGAGGCCATGTACAAAACACATGCAGCTACAGCTCTGCCATCCAGCAGCAAATGCAGCATGGCCAACAGCAGCATCAATCCAAAAATGCCATCAACTCTCAATCCAGCACCTCTGCAGCGCCCACCAGTATCCTCTTACCCAACCCCACATCAACCATGTCTCCTTCCAGTATCAGTACATCCAGCAACCAGACCCAGCCTCCACTCACTCCAAGTCCAGTTTCCAGCCTGAGCCACGCCCTCAGCTTGGGCCTAGCCAAGAGTACTGCGCCGACCACCAGTGGTGTTGGCCAGATTCCCGGCCTTGGTCTTTCAGGGATGCCGGCATCCAGGACCAGTATGCCAGGGCCCCTACAAGGTTCCACCCCAGCACCATATGCTCAAGCTGCTGCATCTGGCACTGCCAATGCCACAGTTAATTCCAGCGTCACAAACTCCAGTGGAGTTCCAACAGCTGGCACGAATGGAAATGGTGTTTCAGCAGGTCTCCTGGGGTCAGCACCAGGCACTACAGGCATAAGCAGTGCAGTCTTAGGTCTCGGGACCACACAGACTACAGTGCAGCCCTCGTCCTTGGTCTCGCCCAGCCCTGTTGCAGGGGGACTGGTGCAATCGAGTAGCTTGGGTGTCATTGGGAGTAACGGGGGAAACTCTACATCAGGAAGTGCATCGGCTGTGGGGAGCTCTGGACTTGCGAGGCCACCTAGTGGGCAGAAACAGAATGGTGGCACGAGTAAGTGATAGTTATTCCAACATTTATAAGCATTAGAATCATACTGTGACTTTAAAAAGATGTACTTGTTCTTTCAAATGTTGCTGTTTAGCCGAGGCTTTCATTCCACCCGCTCTCTCTCCAGCCTATAGTGCCATAGTAGCAGATAGTTCTGATTCTGCCCTCAGTAGTGCCAACCAGTTACAAAACAACCAAGCCTCAACCTTAAATTCCACAACCATACTGCCGTGAGTATATCCTTTTTTCCCTAAGTAAAGTGTTACTGAGTTGCACACGGTTAGAGCCTGGCACTGCCCTTTCCATGGAGTACCATGTGTGCTATAGCAAATGCAAAAAAAAAAAAAAGTTTCCATTTTCAGTCTGCGTTCTTCTCTGCTTACTGACCAAACAGTAAGGACAGCGGGTCCAGCCTTCTGGGGTCTATCACTCTTGCTACCAGTTCACCATCACCATCGTATAGTGAGAGTAAACCAAGTGGGGGCAGCCTGCTCAATGGACCTCACTCCTACACACAAGCAACTGATGCCATCAAGGTCAGACATTCTACACGCCTACACATACACACACACCTAGTAGCAGATTAGTGAAATAAATGAATGGTTGTGTGTTTGTTTTTTTTTTGTTTTTTTTACTGCTTATTTAAAAACAGGAACAAATGGACCTTGGGGTTCTACAGTCAACTCCAGAAGTATTGTCTTCTTTCATAAAAGTGAGTGAAGGTAGTATAAACAATAAGTGGAAATGTGTAATACAGACATCGGGGGAAAAGAAAGTACACCCCCCTTTAATTTTGCTGTATGATTTTCATTGTAAACAAACATAACCTCAGGTGCGAAAACACATCAGATTTCAGTCTGTAGGCATTTTTCCAAAAAGTAAACCAACGTTCAGAAAACAAGAACAAATAAGTACTCCTTACATTTCAGTGACATGCAGAACCACCTTTAGCAACAATAACTCGAAGCAAATGTTTTCTGTAGGAGTTTATCAGTCACTCATGATGTTTTGAAGAAATTCTGGCCCACACTACTGTACATCATTGCTTCACTTCACTAATGTTTGAGGCATTTGTTTATACGCAGCTCTCTTAAGATCCCTCCACAGCACCTCGGTGGGGTTGAGGCTTTGACTCGTCTATTCAAACACTTTGATTTCTTTCTTCTTTAGTCATTCAGATGTCAATTTGCTGGTGTGCTTGGGATCATTTCCCTGTTTCATGATCTAGTTTCATCTCAGCCTCAGAATATTCTGGTATATAACGTGGAGTTCATTGTCGTCTCAGGGACTGCATGTTTCTCAGGGCCTGTGGCTACAAAACAAGCACAAATCATCAGCTTGTTGAAGTTTGATTTGATTTGGTTTTCTTCAAACATGTCTCCAAAAACCTCTCTACCTTGGTCACCTTGCAAAGTATAATGTTTCAGAAGTTCTGTGGTTTGTTCAGATGCAATTTTGCAAACCTAGCTTGTGCTTCATATTCTTTTTGGAGAACTTTTTCCTAGACACCCTTTTATGAAAGCCGTACTTGTTCAGTCTTTTTGCTGTTATGAACATTACCGTTTAATGAATGTACAGAGGCCTGTAGATCACATGATGCATCTCGTTTTTTCTTTTTTCTAACATCTCAGAGCGGTCAGAACTTAGCCCGAATTTTTGTAGGACAGCCGCTCCTGGGAAAACTGGCCTGTCTTGAGGACAGTCCTAAAGCCTTTCCATTTCCATAAACCATCTTTCTTATCGTAGGACGGTGAATTTCCGATCGTTTGGAGATTTCTTTATAACGCTTGGTATGAGGATGAGCAGCAGCAGTTGTATTCTCCGAGGTCATGGCTGATTGTGCTTTCCTCTTGCTTGATGTAGACATACGACTGAGTGTTCTAGGACACCAAAAGGCCAAAATGTCTGCTTTTATAGATTCCGTCACACCTCTTGATTATTTACTAAAGTGCATTTTGTTAGTAAAACATGGCTGCTAATTATTATCTTAATTATTGTGGAAGTAGGACTGGTTTTTCCCCACCTGTTTTTTTTTTTTTTGTTGTTGTCACCTGAGGTTATTGGTTTGATTATAGAAGTTGGTGAGGACCATGCAATTGTTATTTAGGCCCTGATAATAAAAACAGAGAACCAGAGAAAAGCTTTCTTTCCTTTTTGTCCTTTACTGATTAGCGCCCAAATTAATTAACGTTAAAATGAAAGGAGAATAATTTGTCATCTGATTTTAAGTTGTTAGCTACTGTTTAGCTCTTAAAGTTCCTTCTAATGTAGCCTCACATACAAACAAGTTCTACCCTCCAGAGTTGAAAGATCACTAGGATGATTAGATGTTACTGTTTTTGGTTTTTACTGAACTCTCAAGTGTATATTTGTCCATGTAACAAGTTGTTTCTGCACTATAACCCTGCTGTAATAGTTGCACACACTATTGTCACATTATTTACCACCATTGACGTCTCTCCCATCTAAACGCAGATGCCACTTTTAGTCACTTTGCTTATTGAAACACATCCAGTTGAGTAGTTTCCATGACCCAATAATGAACCCAGTAACGATCCAAAATCGAGGTCAGCTCCCTGCTCAGTATCTCGGCATGCCACAGAGCAGAGTAGGATGTTAAATACTTGCATCTAATCATGTATTACACCTGTCTGGAACAATCTACACTTAGTCTTCATGCTTTTTCACCAGTTATTCTGTTTATATACAGTGTATCCAGAAAGTATTCACCCCCTAGTGGTTATTTCTCATTACACACCAGATGTAAATAGAATTAGTCAGATTCTCCACTTTCTCACTCACTATACTACATACACTCACTACACTACATACACTCACTCACTACCTACACTCACTACATACACTACATACACTACCTACACTCACTCACTACATACACTCACTCACTACATACACTCACTACATACACTACATACACTACCTACACTACATACACTCACTCACTACATACACTACCTACACTACATAGACTCACTACACTACATACACTAAATACACTCACTACACTACATACACTCACTCACTACATACGCTCACTCACTACATACATACACTACAAACACTTTACTCACTACATACACTACAAACACTCACTCACTACATACACTAAATACACTCACTACACTACATACACTCACTCACTACATACACTCACTCACTACCTACACTCACTACATACACTACATACACTCACTACATACACTACATACACTACCTACACTAAATACACTCACTACACTACATACACTCACTCACTACATACACTCACTCACTACCTACACTCACTACATACACTACATACACTCACTACATACACTAAATACACTCACTACACTACATACACTCACTCACTACATACGCTCACTCACTACATACATACACTACAAACACTCACTCACTACATACACTAAATACACTCACTACACTACATACACTCACTCACTACATACGCTCACTCACTACATACACTCACTACACTACATACACTACCTACACTACATACACACACTCACTACATACACACACTCACTACACTCACTACATACACTACCTACACTACATACACTCACTCACACACTACCTACACTACATACACTCACACACTACATACACTCACTCACTACATACACTCACTACATACACTACAAACACTCACTCACTACATACACTAAATACACTCACTACACTACATACACTACATACACTCACTCACTACATACGCTTACTCACTACATACACTCACTACACTCACTCACTACATACACTCGCTACACTCACTCACTACACACTACAAACACTCACTACACTACATACACTAAATACACTCACTACATACACTCACTCACTACATACACTAAATACACTCACTACATACACTCACTCACTACATACACTCACTCACTACATACGCTTACTCACTACATACACTCACTACACTACATACACTCACTACACTACACTCACTCACTACACTCACTCACTACATACACTCACTACATACACTACAAACACTCACTCACTACATACACTAAATACACTCACTACACATGCTTACTCACTACATACACTCACTACACTACATACACTCACTACACTCACTCACTACATACACTCGCTACACTCACTCACTACATACACTAAATACACTCACTACATACACTCACTCACTACATACACTCACTCACTACATACACTCACTCACTACATACATTCACTACACTACATACACTCACTACACTACATACACTCACTACACTCACTCACTACATACACTCACTACATACACTACAAACACTCACTCACTACATACACTAAATACACTCACTACACTACATACACTACATTCACTACATCTAAACACTAATACACTCACTACATTACATACACTCACTACATACACTACATAAACTCACTAGATACACTCACTACACTACATACACTCATTCACTACACTAAATACACTCACATTACATACACTCACTACATACACTACATAAACTCACTAGATACACTCACTACACTACATACACTCACTACACTACCTACACTCACTACATACGCTCACTCACTACATACGCTCACTCACTACATACACTCACTACACTACATACACTCACTCACTACATACATTACATACACTCACTGCATACACTCACTACATAAACTCACTACAACACATACACTCACTACATACACTCACACACTACATACACTCACTATACTACACTACATACTCTCACTACACTACACACTCACTCACTACATACACTCACTCACTACATACTCACTACACTACATACACTCACTACACCACATACACTCACTACACCACATACACTCACTACACTCACCACATACACTACATACACTCACCACATACACTCACTCACCACATACACTCACTACACTACATACAGTACATACACTCACTCACTACATACATACACTACCTACACTACATACACTCACTACATAAACTCACTAGATACACTCATTACACTACATGCACTCACTACACTACATACACTCACTCACTACACACGCTCACTCACTACATACACTACATACACTCACTACATACACATACACTCACTAGACTACACATACACTACATACACTCACTACACTACATACATTACATACACTCACTACATACATTCACTACATAAACTCACTACAACACACACACTCACTACACTACATACACTCACTACATACACTCATTACATACACTCACTCACTACATACATTACATACACTCACTACATAAACTCACTACAACACAGAAGAGCACTTTACAGTACTAGGAATTTGTCTTGGTGTCAGGTGCAAACATATACACAGATAAAATTTTAAAATAATAAAATAAACTATAATAAATTAAATAAAGCTGTTAACAGCAAGTGACTTACGTGTTGCAATTTACAATGTAAAAGTGTAAGTGAAATTGAAGGAGACTGTCCAAACATATATACAGATAAAGTGTGTACACAATTGAGAATAATGATAAATATGTACACAGAAGTTTAAATGTGCATGAAAAGAGCAATTTAGAATGTAAAGTTTGAATGAAAGTGACTGTCCAAATATGTATATCCAGTATGTACAATTGAGAATGAAATAAATATTGTATACAGAAGTTTGAGTTTGCAGAAGATGTAGTGCAATTTAGAATGTGAAAATGTCGTGGCTGTCTGTAAGTTCGGGGGGGGTGATCTGGGGTTAAGTGGGGCACTGTTCAGCAGGCTGACTGCAGTGGGGAAGAAACTGTTCTTGTGGCGTGAGGTCCTGGTCCTGATGGACCGGAGCCTCTTTCCAGAGGGAGGGACCGAAAGAGTTCGTTTCTGGGATGAGAGGGGTTGGCTGCAATCTTGGCTGCACGTCTCCGGGACCTGGAGACGTACAGCTCTTGGAGAGATGGGAGACTGCAGCCAATCACCTTCTCAGCTGAGTGGATAACACGCTGCAGTTTGGCCTTGTCCCTGGCTGTAGCTGCAGCAAACCAGACCGTGATGGAGGATGTGAGGATAGATTCAATCTCCAGGTTGTTCATGCTTCACCATGACACCAGACGATCCATCTCACCCCTGTAGGCCGACTCGTCCCCATCAGAGATGAGGCTGATGAGGGTGGTGTCGTCAGCAAACTTCAGGAGTTTGACAGACTGGTGACCAGATGTGCAGCTGTTGGTATAAAGGGAGAATAGCAGAGGAGAAAGGACACAGCCTTGGGGGGGATCCAGTGCTGATGTGCTGGAGGTCAGAGACATGCGTTCCCAGCCTCACGAACTGCCATCTGTCTGTCAGGAAGTCCGTGATCCAACTGCACATGGAGTCAGGCACATTCAGCTGGAAGAGCTTGTCTCTGAGCAGAGCTGGGACGATCATATTAAAAGCAGAGCTAAAGTCCACAAACAGTATCCTGGTGTAGGATCCTGGGGAATCCAGATGCTGAAGGATGAAGTGGAGGGCCATGTTCACAGCATCGTCTACAGATCTGTTGGCTCTGTAGGCGAACTGTAGTGGATCCAGGAGAGGGTCTGTAATGTCCTTAAGGCAGGACAACACGAGGCGCTCAAAAGACTTCATGACCACAGAAGTCAGGGCGACGGGTCTGTAGTCATTAAGTCCTGTGATCCTTGTCTTTTTGGGGACTGGGACAATGGCTGTGGTGTTGAAGCAGGCTGGCACATGGCAGGTCTCCAGTGAGGTATTAAAAATGTCTGTGAACACTGGGGACAGCTGATTGGCACAGTGCTTCAGGAGGGAGGGGGAGTCGGAGTCTGGGCCTGTAGCTTTGCGGGTGTTCAGACGTTTAAACAGTCTATTCACCTCTTCCTCTTTGATGGTGTGGGGGGTGGGGTGTCGCTAAGGTGTGGAGCTGTGTGGGTGATGCAGGTATGAAAGTGTAGGAGGAGGAGCTAATGCTGATCAATAGCTGGTGGGGGGAGGATTGGGGGGAGTCAGGACTGTTCCATTGTCTTTCAAAGCGGCAGTAGTACTCATTCAGGCTGTTGGCCAGTCGCAGGTCGTTCACAGAGTGAGGGGCTCTAGGCTTGTAATTGGTGATCGTGTTAAGTCCTTTCCAGACAGAGGCAGAGTTATTGGTTTGGAATTGCTGTTTCATTCTCTCACCATGCTCTGTTTTAGCTCTTCTCACCTCCTCGCTAAATCTATACTTAGCCTCCTTGTATTTTCCTTTGTCCCCACTTCTGAATGCGGCCTCCTTCTCTGACCTGAGTTGTCTGAGTTTGGCTGTGAACCAGGGTTTGTCATTGTTATAACTCACCCTGGTGCATGTTGTAATGATGCTGTCCTCACAGAAGTAAATGTAGGACGACACAGTGTCTGTGTACTCATCCAGACTGTTGGTGGTAGACCTAAAACATCCCAATCTGTACAGTCCAAACACCCCTAAAGTTCCCCCACAGACTCACTGGTCCACTTCTTTGATGTTCTCACAACAGTTTTGCAGAGTTTTAATTTCTGCCTGTATGCAGGAATCAAATGCATCATGATGTGGTCAGACTGGCCCAGTGCGACACGAGGGACAGCATGATAAGCACCACTGATGGTGGTGTAGCAATGGTCCAGTATGTTCCCCTCTCTGGTCGGGCACTTAATAAACTGTTTGTATTTTGGCAGTTTGTGTGAGAGATTACCTTTATTAAAGTCTCCTAGGACAATAAACAAGGCATCCGGGTTTGTCCGTTCCACATTCTGTATCTCGTCAGCCAGCGCGCGCTGCGCATCGTGCACTGCGCATCGTGCACATTACCTTGCGGCGATGTAAACACCAACGAGAATGAATGAGGAGAACTCATGGGGAGAGTAAAAGGGCTTGCAGTTAATGATGAAGGCCTCCAGGTCCGGGGAACAGAGTTGAGACAGTACTTTCTCATCGTTACACGAACTGTTGTTAATATAAAAAGTTGCTGATGTCTGTAGTTGCTGATGTCTGAGGGATCCAGAGTAGGTTTCTTCAGGATGGGGATGACCCTGGCTTTCTTAAAGACAGTTGGAACATGACCAGATGTTAAGGATCCATTGATGACTGTGGTGTTGAAGGGTAGCAGGTTAGGTGAGATGGTCTGGAGCATAGCTGAAGGGATTGGATCCAGTGGGCAGGTGGTAGGATTGCAGGACCGAATAATTTGCAAAACCTCTTCTGCTGCTACAGTTGAGAGCTGCGTCAGTGAAGGAGTAGTGGAGTGCTGACTGTGTGATGTAGATGAATTTGGGGGAGACGTGAAGGTCTGGCAGATCCTCTCAATCTTCTCTGTGTAAAAAGTGGCAAAATCTTCGGCGGTCAGGGAGGATGGAGAAGGTGTAGCCGGAGGGTTGAGTAGTGACGAGAAGATGTGGAGCTTTCGGGGATCTTGTGCAGAAGTTTCAAGCTTTTCCTTGTAGAAGGAGGTCTTGGCAGAAGTCACGTCCAAAGAGAATTTGGACAGGAGCGTACGATAAGAGATGAGGTCTGTGTCAAGTTTAGATTTCTTCCACTTCCTCGCTGCTGATCGTAGTTCTCTCCGATTGTTGCGAAGCATGTCTGACAGCCAAGGAGCAGTAGAAGAATTCTTCCTGCGTATAGTGGGCAAAGGGCAGAGAAGGTCCATGTTTGAGGAAAGAGAGGAGAGCAAAGTGTTAGTAGCTGAGTCCAGGGGAAGGGAGGAAAAGGAGTCATGGTAAGGAAGAGATGAAAGAGTGCAGGAAGCTACAGAGGAAGGAGAGATAGAGTGGAGGTTTTGGTGGGTGAGAGAGAGGTGCTGGGAGTTACGTTTAGGCAGGATAGGGAGAGTGATAGTGAAGGATACCAGGTGGTGATCGGAGATATGAAGTGGGGTAGCAGTCATTTCTGTAGCTGGGGAAGGATGAGTGAAGACTAGATCCAGGACATTTCCTTCCTTGTGTGTGGGAGGGCAGCTGTTGAAAGACAAGGAGAATGAATTCAGAAGAGCCAGAAGGCCAGAAGAGTGAAGCTTGTCAGATGGGAGGTTGAAATCTCCAAGAACCATCAGAGGGGTGCTGTCAGAAGGAAAGACACTGTGGAATGTGTCCATTTCTTCCAAGAAGTCTCCTAGGGGACCAGGGGGGCAGTAGATGACAATGATGAAGAGGTTGATTGGAGAGGTAACTGAAACTGCATGGAATTCAAAAGAAGAGATGGTTAGATGAGACAAGGAGGGAGGGGTGAGGAAAACCATCTCTGTGACAACAGCTGACCTGTACCACCACCCTGCCTGATTCTCGTGGTGAGTGAGAGAAAGCGTAGGCAGAGGATAGAGCAGCCGGTGTAGCAGTGTTCTGTGGTGATATCCAGGTCTCAGTTAGTGCCAGAAAATCAAAGGAATAGTGGGAGGCTAAAGCTGAGATGAAGTCAGTCTTCCTTACAGCAGATTGGCAGTTCCAGAGCCCACCTACCACCACTGTTTGAGACTGAGACAACAGGGGAGGGTAGATAAGGTTGCTGGAAACATGACCTCTGCTTCGTGGATGAGAATGCCTGCGTCTGTAAGAGGTAACAACAGAAATAGGTTTGAGGCACATGTCTGTGGTCTTGTCAAAGTATGAAAAGTGAGATTAAGGATGTAAGAGAACAAGAAAAGATGACAATATACTTACTATTTAAGTAATTAACTATTGACGAGGCAATCTGCAAACCTTCAATATAAATTAGTTAGCTCTGCCCACAATTCACACCTTAAGGGAGACTGAAACTATTCTTGATTAATCACCCGAGACAGCTAAGAAGCAAGGATCAACAAGCTATACAATAACAGTTCAAATAACAACTCTAGAACCAACCAAGTTAAACAAATAGTACACAAAAGTCAGAATCCTACCTTACCAGATGGGAACAGATTCGAATGAAGAGTTAAAGCACACTGCTTTATACTACATACTTTCACTCACTACACTACTCACTCACTACACTACACACTCACTCACTACACTACACACTCACTCACTCACTACACTACTCACTCACTACTCACTCACTACATACACTCACTACACTACATACACTCACTACACTACATACACTCACTCACTACATACATTTAATCACTACATACATTCAATCACTACATACACTCACTACACTACATACACTCACTACACTACGTACTCTCACTTCATGCACTACCTACACTACACTCACTTCATACACTACCTACACTACACTTACTAGATACACTCACTATGTATTCTCACTACACTACGTGCTCTCACTACACTACATGCACTCACTACATACATTCACTTCATACACTACCTACACTCACTCACTACATACACTCACTACACTCACTAAAGAGCTGAAGATGTTGAGGTTCTCTTTGGGAGTGATAAGGTTGGACAGGATTAGGAACGAGTACATCAGATGGACAGCTCATGTTGGACGTTTGGGGGACAAAGTTAGGGAGTCCAGATTAAGATGGTTTGGTCATGTTCAGAGGAGGGAGAGTGAGTATATTGGAAGGAGAATGTTGGACATGGATCTGCCAGGCAGGAGGCAAAGAGGAAGGCCAAAGAGGAGGTATATGGATGTAATCAATGAGGATATGAAGCTAGTGGGTGCAAGTGTTGAGGATGCAGAAGATGGGGATAGGTGGAGAGAGATGATTCGCTGTGGCGACCCCTGAAGGGAAAAGCCGAAAGAAGATGATTAGTTTATGCATTTATCACAGCTGGTGTAGATTCTTGCAGATTATCTGTATCTCTGTCACTGTGTGTGTGTGTGCGCACCTTTATGTACATGGATTTTGAGTCTCTGCTCTTTCTTTTTTCTCAGCCTCAGGAACCGCTCAGTTCTCTGAAATCGATGGCAGAGAGAGCAGCTCAGGGCTCAGGTTTAGAGGGAGAACTCTCTGCGCTACATCTCACCGGAGGTGAATATACAATACACCCACACGCACTTGTGTCCTCAGGGCCCTATGGATTCTCTTTTCCCTATATCACTGAGAATTTAACAGCAGTCACATGTAGAAGTGAATTTCCACATAAACACGGAAACGCAGTGAACATTCACTTTTGAAGGATGTGTTAAAGGTCGAAGGTTAGACAATTATAGTTTAATTAACATACGACAAGTTTTTCCATCAAAGTTAAAGGTTCATAAACACATTTCCAGTAAACAAAATTGGAGAGTGGGATACACAAGGGTGCAATGGTTCAGGTAAGCCAGTGTTTCCACCCAGTCTTCATATGCAGCTCAATGTATGTTAATTGGTGTACAAATAATTATTATTGGTTTAATCATCAGAATAATTATTCTAAAAACAACTTGCTGTTCTAATTTAAAGCTAAGATTAGCCAGTGTTTCCAACTCCTCCATGTGTCATACTTGGTGTTATAACAGGTTATAGAGTCTGAGTGTTGTTAACTTTTGTAATGGATACGTTTACCCAATTTCTACTCAAACGCTTTATGATGCATGATCAACTGATTATATAATAATTGTGACGGGCCTTGTTGTGATTCACCACGAATGGAAAACTTTTGAATAAGGCAATTCCAATAGAATATTTCACAAAGTACCACTAAATTCAAGCATGGAGTTTTTCTCTAAGCTTTCTGGACCTGTCTCTTAGTCTTATTGTCACAAATTACATACCATAGTTTTGGAGATTTCCTCATTTTAATCTTGTATTTCATGAGTCCCAGGAAAACTATTAATGATTAATATTTGGACACATTCATGAACTTCTCAGATCCATATATCTAGATCTGAAAGCAGGTTTTTCTCTACAGCACTGCATTCAGCAGCAGCAGCAAACATGGTTCATCTGTATGGTTATGGCTTCTGCAAACCAGACCTTTTTCCAGGTCTAGTTGGGAGTTTGCTTGTTTTGAAAAGGGTGGAGGTCTATTTTGTAGCAGGGGATTTGGGGGATTTTTAGTTTTCCATATTTTGTTAGCTTGCTATTTTGTTAGCTTGCTAAGCTACTGTCAGGTTTGTTTAAGCGGTCGCTCAAGCTCTTCAACATGATGTCAGTATACAGAATGCATTTGAAAAGACATTTCATGGGGATTTTTAAATCGATAGGCACTGCTAAGATATAAATGGCATCCGTTCAACCAGGTGTTTTAATTGCTTTTGGTTGTTAAATCTATATTTCGAAAAAATAGCATCGCAACTTTAAATTCTTACATAACTGTAGTTTTTGTTATGGTCTTTTGTTAAGCAGTGGGAATTCATTTAAATCTGGTAACCTGTTTAAAGGAACGTTTCTGTACTAGGTTCATACATGGTTATAATCTAAAGATCTTTTTTTTGGTGTGTGTGCACGTTTGAACCACACACTAAGCAAATCTCATACAGCCCTGTTTGAAAGTATTGGAACAGCAAGGGCTTTGTTTTTGCTATAAAATAAGCACATTTGGGTTTGAGATCAATAGATGAATGTGGTAAAATAGATCAGAATTTCAGTATTCATTTCTTGGTATTTGCATTTAGATGTGTTAAACAACTTGGAACATGACACTTTTGGTAGCAGAAGAACCTATTGTTTAGATGAGCGAAAGTATCGGAACGGATCAGCATAAAGTAACTAACATTTAATATTTGCTTGTATGTCCCTTGCTTGCAATAGCTGTATCAATCCAGGGACCCAGTGACTTCACCTGTTTTGGGTTAGTGTCATTCTGCATGATGAAATTCCTCTAAATTCGATTTGCAGCAAGATGAATGTCTCTGTAAATTGGCAGACATTATTTCTGTAGGCTTCTGAATTCATCTGTTGGCTACCATCATTTGTTCATCATCAATAAAGATTATTGAGCCTGTTCTAGAAGCAGTCATGTAAACGCCACCTCCACAGTGCTTGACCAGTGAGCTTGTATGTTTGGGATCATGAGCAGATCCTTCCTTTCTGCTTGAATGGATCTGATCAATTTTCGCACTGTTGTCTGCTTCAAAAAGGCTTGCTTTTCTCCCATAGTCATATCCTGTTGGTTTATGTGCTGTCTTCACAGGCAAAAATCCAGGTCAGACCAAGATTACACACTCAGAATTGTCTTAATATTGGTTAATTGTCTAAATCAATCTAACAAGTAGAACAAGGAACATCTGTCATATGTTCCAGTGTTTTTGAGCACTTAAAAAATAGGTACGTTTAAACAAGGTGCCATGCTCTACACATCTAGATGTAAATATCAGGTGAAATTCTTCTTCTGATGTTCATCTTCTGATCTCAAACCTTCAGTGTCTTCAGTGGATAACAAAACCAAAAGAATTGGCCTTTGCTGTTCCTATACATTTGCAGTGGATTATATATTTCTGTAGGTAATATTAACCTTTCTGTCCTCCTCTAGATATCTTCCCTAGTTCCACAGCCCCGCAATGTCCCCCTACAGCCCCCCAGTCTTCTCTTACAGAGGTTAACATTCCTCCATCGCTGGGCGTCTGTCCTCTGGGTTCTGTCCCTATCTCCAAAGAGCAGCACTACCAGCACGTTATGCAAGAGGCAGCGTGGACACACATGCCCCACCCGTCAGACTCAGAGAGGATCAGGTACACACTCATCTGACCTTCACAGACACACATACCTACCTGCTTCAGGCTTGTGCCTCTAATTAGAATTCTATTATAATAACCTGTGTTTTTTGGTATGATATTTAACTTTATCTTGTAGTGCTTTTTATAGTTCTCACTTTATGATGAACTCCCTGAACCGGTTTGATTTTATTCTCCACACGCAGGCAATACCTGATGAGGAATCCCTGTCCTACGTTGCCTTACCATCACCAGGTGCCACCACCACACTCAGACTCTGTGGAGTTTTACCAGAGGCTGTCCACAGAGACGCTCTTCTTTATTTTCTACTACCTTGAGGTATGTAGTCGTTATTCTGCTTCTTACGCATACACTGTATGACATCTAGCCTCACTGTGTAACCATCACATACCTGTTCCAATTGGCAGGGCACAAAGGCTCAGTATTTGGCAGCCAAAGCCTTGAAAAAGCAGTCCTGGAGGTTCCACACAAAGTACATGATGTGGTTCCAGAGGCACGAGGAGCCGAAGACCATCACTGACGAGTTTGAACAGGTGAGACCCAGTGGTTCACCAAATTTAAAATAATCGGTTTGTTGTGATGTAAAAAGTTAAACCATGGTGAATCTCATCTCATCAGCTCTTTCAACCTTTAATGGGATATAACAACCAGCAGAATTGAAATAAAAAATGTTTTTGCTTGTAATACACCACTTTAGTCTTAGAAAGTAAAAGTTTACCAACCTAAAAGATCTCGATGTGGCCACTCTTCTGTGCAAAAATATGATATAGATCTGATGTGATAAAATTTGATATGATATATCTCTGCTCCATTCTAATGCATTCATCGTCTTCTACTGATAACAGTTTTTTTGTTTGTTTGTAGATTTTTTTATTTATTGCTGTCTAACAGAGGCCTACAAGTTTTGTGCCAGAATAGATAGAGAGAATCAGAGAGAGCTCCAAATACCTGTCTTGACTAGAGCACCAGTCCCCTGCTGCGAAAGGTGTCCCGTCTAGTCGTCCTGCTCCGTAGTCCAGACATGAAGGATCACATGCTGGAAGTACTTGCCAGATATTTTTGAAGCTCCTTTAATGTTGACGTAGGTCTCCTGTTAGCCTCACAGAGGTTCTGTGTATAACTTACATGACCACACTAAAGCTATTGGATTCTCACCACATGAAGAGTGGAGAAAGGATAGATACTTATAGGCAGACCTGGTGTGTTGTTTCTGTATGGAAACTAATGGTTTAGTTAACAGCTAACGTAGCTCACAAGTTTTTATGTGAATGATGGATCTTGTGATAATTATCTTTGTAAACTGATTAGCTCATTATAGAAACTGAATATTATTAGAAGCTTATTTTAGCCAGTTCATGATAAAAAATATGGTATGTACAGACTGCTCTGAAATCAAAAAGAACATGAGTACAGCAAGCATATAGAAAGTCATTACACATGTGACTTCACTGGTCCTTGTTTAAAAGAAGATTCCTGTGCTACCAGTTTTGCTAGTTCAAGTTGCTTTGTGAGAGAAAAAAGGCACAAAAAAGACTGAAATCCTAGAGCGATTTCAGGTCAAATATTTGCAGAGTCACTGGGTTCAGGTTCATCTAAGATGAACTCCAATGCAAAGCAGATTTGCAGAAAGTGTAATTTCCCTCTACAGCAATCAAATCTCTCTCCAGCTTCTGGGCATTAAGATGCCTGGTGTGAGCTCAGCTTAAGACGATCAGAAACTGAAGGGATAGCAAGTGGGGCATAGAAGATTTTCTTTCTTTCTTTTCTTTTTTTGAAGCGACTGCATGTTTTTGTTTCCATAATTAATTTTTATTATAAAGTATAATGAAAAAACTGCCATTGTTTTGGTTTCAGGTTACTGGAAATGGAATGATGGTGAATTTGATTTGAAAATCACAATAAATTTGGATGCAGACACTATCATTTTTTTTGTCTCTCTTTTCTGCTTCAGGGGACATACATTTACTTTGACTATGAGAAGTGGGGCCAGAGGAAGAAAGAAGGCTTCACGTTTGAGTACAGGTATCTGGAGGACCGGGACCTCCAGTGACGGCCAAGAAGAACCGCAGACTACTGTCGACATTCCTGGACTGAACCCGCACTCTCGCACACATGTGGTGTGGCAACTCAGAAGCTGTTGCGAGGCTGTTTTATGTCTCGTTGGTGCATATTGCCTTTGGAGTTTCTCCCAGTACCGACAAAATCCACTTGCCCAGTAACCCCCCCACACACACACACACAAACCCCCACCCACACACACACACTCTTACCACCATGTTTTAGGAATTCCCGACAGATTGTTCTTGAGCCAAAGAGACCCACGCCTACAGAAGTTCATCCAGCACAGTAGACAGCAAACCCGAGTCAGATTGCTGGTACGAGTCGTAGCGCACAAGCAAACGTTAAATATCTTCTAGCACAAGGAATTCCGAGCAGTGCGAAACCAAATTCAGCCGCTTATCCTTGACCTCGTCATTTTAAAGCTCTACGAAACAAACTAGCATCTAACTAGTAACTCTGTTCACTTCCTCCTCGTACCTTAAGCACGGCTTTTAAGTACGACGGCACGTTTTAACAATCAGGGTTGATGTCCTCGTACAACAATCCAAATTCAAGAGGAATTACGGTCTGTCCGTGTCCCACTCCATCCGTTCATATCCAGCCCCTAATTCCAACTACAGATAATGCCCAGAGCAAGAGAGAATTGGAAACGAAAAGCACCAGCACTAAACAAAAAAATAAAAACATCATTGAAGGTCGGCTTACGTGTCTGCTCATACAGATTTGGACATGCACCCATTACTGAGGCTCAGGAAAAAAAAAAGGTAAAAAAAAAAAGAGACTTAGTTTGCATGACCACAGTATTGTGTACGGATCATACAGTACTTTGATTTAAACTGACAAAAAAAACCCAACACATTCTGTGGGTCATTAATAGCCTGCAGTCACTATGAGATGAATTGGTACTCTGACTCTGAATGTGTTTGGGTATTCACAAAAAAAAATGGACATGCATTACGACAGTCGCTTTAGAGACCTTCACCTTATTCTCCATCCATCTTCTTCATGTCCCAAAGCTGCTTCTTCTGCTTCATTATAATATTCTCCGATTTTTTGGAGCACCACCCTGACGAGCCTATTCACGAGAAGCTGCCATCTTAGCTACAACTCTCTGAAGAAAATAGATAATCAACACTTGCGTTTTGTTTAATTCCATTAAACACGATGCATGAAACCTATTTGACAAGTGGCTACATGCCCTATCCAGTTTTTTGTTACGTTTACCTTTTCTCAGCGTACTGTATGGAAGAGAATTAAAAATGTGAATTATAATTATATATTTTTTTCCTAGCTGGAAAAAAAGTGATGTACAGAGCAATCTTTTCATCTCACGCCTCCCCTCGTCTCCTTCCCCTCCGTTTTCAAAGGAACAGCCTAAAAAAAAACCGACAGTCACAAAGTGGAGAGGATTTCAAGAACATTACACCTACAAGACATTCAAATGAAGTAAAGGATTGTAAAATATTAATAAAGAAATTACTTTTCAAAGAATTTGTTCATGCATTTTTGATTGAACGTTGGTTGGGTTTTTTTTAGGTTAAAGCAAATTTAGGAAAATGAAGGAAAACAAGCCGAGTGTAAAAACCGTTTAATACAAAACACATCCCTCAAAGTTTACAGCATGTAATCACACAGGGTTTTAGTTTAAAATCTGTTTGTTTGTTTTTTTGTTTGTTTTTTACTTTTTCTACCATCAGAGAGAATCAGTTAATGATCAAATGACTGATTCAGATTTGTAATTAGCTCACTCAGAGTGAAGCTCAGTGGATTTGTCTAGCAGTTCTTACACTGGTCGGTCTTAAAATGGTAGCTGTGACGTGGCGGGAATACTTTTATTATGAACAAGTATATGAAATACTCACCTGATGGCAGCAGCTACAGGAAACATGATATAACCAATTAACTGCTGATTGGGGAAAAGTCACATGGGCTTTGAATTTGTGGTTTATACTCATTACAGCTGTACAATTATAGAGTAATACTCTTGGATAAACAACAGTTTTATGGTTTTCGTCTTTTCCTCAGCCGCAGCTGGACCTCCTCACATCCTCTACACAACCCAACCATCCCACTGAGTGAGCAGAAACGCTGAGGTCACTTTATTAATCTTTATGCATCTAATATCTGAACTGGGGTCAGGGACTTTTCATTCTTTAAAGTGGGTCTTGCTTGCAAAAAAGCATAAGAAGCGCTGGATTAGACAATGAACAACTGATCAGAAGCTCATGAGGTCAAATCTCAGCTGTGCTCAGTTGTGTAAAACAATGTATGTTTTCACATTGTAAATGTTTGCTGTGATCTGAATCTGAGTGGGTTTGTTCCTGTATCTGTTCCTATACAGTGTGCAAAATGTTTTCCTGTAATGCAAGCGTGTGTGTCTGTGTGGTAGGAGAATGAGGAATAAACAGACTCCTCGTTCAGTACCTGGGTTGCCTGAAGGTAGAAAATCCTCTTTAGTGTCTGTTGTCTGTTATCCCTGATGTAGAACTCTGGAGAGACTGTGTCCGTGAAGGTGAGAGTCTTTAACACTTCTGATGCTGATTGTAGGTTTCTGTGATGCCCGTGAGAGACGTCCTGATGGCCACCTTCTCTGTGTTTGGTTGGTATCGCAGCTTCTGCTTTCTATCAGCATTTTTACGCAGGCTGTTCTGTCCACTGAGAACTAGTTTGTGTTATTTAAATGAACAGCCCAATAACTGGCTAAAATGCTGCGTTTCAGGAAGAATGATGAATAATACAGTAAGACAGACTTCTGCTATTTGGTAAAAATTTGTCAAATGCTGAATAAAAAACTTTTTCTGTCTCTGCATCTCTGTGTCTCTCTCGCTGTCCTCTCTCTGCATCTCTTTGTCTGTCTATCTCTCTGCATCTCTCTCTCTCTCTCTCTCTCTCTCTCTCTCTCTCGTTAGTAAATATTATCTAGTTTTTTTTTAACCCATGTATATTTTCACTCACACTTGCACTGTATATGTCACTAATGTTATACTTATGCATTATTACATCTCTTTTTTTTTGCATTTTATTTTGTTAAATAAACTTTGTCAAACGTTTAAAGTTAAAGTCATATGTGATCTGTGCTGGGCTGTGTGTGTCTGCACTCATTACTGCTTTAAATTCTTGATTTTGTTCTTAAGCCTGGTTTGTAGCTACCTTTTTTTTTCGCCCTGCCTTAAGCCCTCACTGCTGCATGACGCTTAGTGCGGAGGAGAGAAAGAACCGCTGCGGTAACATCCCACGGCCCTGTGCCGATTCAAGGCGAGGTGGGTGGAAACCTTTGCTCTACTCTGCTCTACTTTGTGCTCTGCTCGGTTAGGAACACTGTAGACTGTTATGGAAATCAGTCAAAGCTTTCCACATGCTCCTTCCTAACTTCCTGTTTCTAAAGATATGACATCAACATACATCATTCTCAAGCCTTTTCATGGACACTTTAAAACCATTCTAAGTGCAAGTTAGTCCAAAAATACCTTGTATTGTTTTCAAGGGAAATAAAACACAGAAAACCAGGCTTCCTGGTTAGAGCCAGTGGTTTTGGCATTGAGACCCATAATGAACTGGACTGATGGAGATTTCTACCTCTTACTAGTGAAAAGCATCTCACTGAGGTTCACAGTGATACAAGAAAGAAGTCGTGCTAGCATGAGGTTTTTACTTTTAGCCTTTTGTTTAACAAATATGATGTTCATGAAACTAAGATCAAGTTAAATAAAATGAATAGTAGCTGGACGCAGTACCCATGCTGGCCTCTAGTGGCGCTTTTTGCCAATGGCGGATGAGTTGAGAGTAAACCTGATGAAACATAATTTCAACCAATTCGTTATAATTTAATCCTTGTCTGTGGTGGAATTTGAACTGCGTCGCTGTTGAAAGTTTTTTTCGAATATAAATCACGTGGCACTCTCTCTCCTTTCTTTTTCTTCCCCACCCGAAACAGATTATTGTTCCACAACTTTGGCGCAGATGGTAGTGCAGACTGTAGGTGCTTAGCAAACGGACATTCTTAGGTCGATGGTTCAAATCCAAGGCGGTGGGCAGCCTTTGGCAAGGACGGTGTTTAATGGCACAGAGTTCTAGCTGCTAGCTCAGGTGGAGAGCGTTTCCTTGACCGAGAATCGAACCCGGGCCGTGGCAGTGAAAGCTCTGAATCCTAGCTCCTAGACCACCAGGGACACAAGGGTGAGAGGGTAGGCCTCGTCGACAACAAAGAAAAAACGTCATTAAAGCTGGCTGCCGCAATTATTGTACAAAGAAGTCATGCTAGTATGTCTAGAATGCTAGCAAAGAAGGTACATTTAATTTTCAACCTTTTAAACTCCGTTGGCAAATCTTGTCTATATTGTTTTACATGTTCCTGTTGGCAAGGACGGCGTTTGACGGCGCAGGGTTCTGGTCGCCGCTAGCTCGGGCAGCGGCGTAAAAGAACAGCGCGTCGCTTCCCTGACCGGGAATCGAACCCGGGCCGCGGCGGTGAGAGCGCCGAATCCTAGCCACTAGACCACCAGGGACCCAGGGGCGAGGGGGTAGGCCTCTAGTAGCTGTACGCAGTACCCATGCTGGCCTCTACTGGCGCTTTTTGCCAATGCCGGACGAGTTGAGAGTAAACCTGATGAAACATAATTTCAACTAATTCGTTATAAGTAGGGATGGGCATTTTCCACAAATATTACATTCGAATATTTGAGCTCATAAAAAAGGAATAATATTCAAATATTTGTTCATTTAAATGAAGTCTAGTGAGACAAACGTCGTTCTTCAGTAAAACGTGTTTTTCGTCATTTTTGAACAGGCTTATAGGTGTATAAACACAACAGGCCTATACATCACGCTACATCGCGTTTTTTAGCTGAAAACATTTAACAACGTGTGCAAAGAAAAAAAGTGCAGTGCAAAAAGCATTTAAAGGCAGAGAGAACAAAGAAAAAACGTCAGTAAAGCAGGCTGCCGCAATTATTGTGCAGAAGGTACATTTGATTTGAACCTTTTAAACTCTGTCGGCAAATCTTGTCTATATTGTTTTGCGTGTTCCTGTTGAGGAACACAAGCATGCCAACATGATCGGGGGAAAGCCGGCTCCTTAGTCTATTAGCGATAAGCCATAACCGTGCCCTCGTGTTGAAGCTCTGTTCTCGCTGTTATGGCTCTCCGTGAGGGAAAGTCGTAATCCGGTTCAAGAAACTGCAAGACTCCCTTAAACCTTTCCCCCTCGACGAAACTTAAAGGAAGCATATCTCTTGAGGTCATTTTTGCTATGAGCTGAGTGGTCTTCTCAGTTCTGCACGAGCGCGTGAATGTGCGCCCCTGGGGCCCCTTGCAGGCGCGTATTGCTGTAGCTCACCAGTCATGTCTACTTGAGAACAGCACATGAGTCTATCCTATTTTTTCATGGCTCTGACGTGCAGCGATCCATACAAAAGCTAACGTCTGGACGTCTTTGCAGGTCACTTTTGAAGCGCCTGGTGGACAGCGTGAAACCCTGCACGCAGGCCCTCTCTGTATCTTCCCGATTGAGGTCAACGCATCGGCGAGGGCGTCCGCGCTTACCAACCTGAGAACGCGAACGAGATTGTGAAGTTTGTCGGCGAAGAAGCGTCCAAAGTCGACAGGCAAGTCTCTAGGCCCCAGTAAAAATCTCTACGCCCCCCTGGAATCGCGACGACGAATCGGCAGGGGTCCCGTTTGCCAGGCCGCTGGGAGCGATGGCGCGTTCCCTTCGATAGCTCAGTTGGTAGAGCGGAGGACTGTAGATGCTAGCAAACGGACATCCTTAGGTCGCCGGTTCAAATCCGGCTCGGAGGACGGCCTTTTAACAGCCGTTGGCAAGGACGGCGTTTGACGGCGCAGGGTTCTGGTCGCCGCTAGCTCGGGCAGCGGCGTAAAAGAACAGCGCGTCGCTTCCCTGACCGGGAATCGAACCCGGGCCGCGGCGGTGAGAGCGCCGAATCCTAGCCACTAGACCACCAGGGACGCAGGGACGAGGGGGTAGGCCTCTAGTAGCTGTACGCAGTACCCATGCTGGCCTCTACTGGCGCTTTTTGCCAATGCCGGACGAGTTGAGAGTAAACCCGATGAAACATAATTTCAACTAATTCGTTATAAGTAGGGATGGGCATTTTCCACAAGTATTACATTCGAATATTTGAGCTCATAAAAAAGGAATATTCAAATATTTGTTCATTTAAATGAAGTCTAGTGAGACAAACGTCGTTCTTCAGTAAAACGTATTTTTCGTCATTTTTGAACAGGCTTATAGGTGTATAAACACAACAGGCCTATACATCACGCTACATCGCGTTTTTTAGCTGAAAACACTTAGCAACGTGTGCAAAGAAAAAAAAGTGCAGTGCAAAAAGCATTTAAAGGCAGAGAGAACAAAGAAAAAACGTCAGTAAAGCAGGCTGCCGCAATTATTGTGCAGAAGGTACATTTGATTTGAACCTTTTAAACTCTGTCGGCAAATCTTGTCTATATTGTTTTACGTGTTCCTGTTGAGGAACACAAGCATGCCAACATGATCGGGGGAAAGCCGGCTCCTTAGTCTATTAGCGATAAGCCATAACCGTGCCCTCGTGTCGAAGCTCTGTTCTCGCTGTTACGGCTCTCCGTGAGGGAAAGTCGTAATCCGGTTCAAGAAACTGCAAGACTCCCTTAAACCTTTCCCCCTCGACGAAACCTAAAGGAAGCATATCTCTTGAGGTCATTTTTGCTATGAGCTGAGTGGTCTTCTCAGTTATGCACGGGCGCGTGAATGTGCGCCCCTGGGGCCCCTTGCAGGCGCGTATTGCTGTAGCTCACCAGTCATGTCTACTTGAGAACAGCACATGAGTCTATCCTATTTTTTCATGGCTCTGACGTGCAGCGATCCATACAAAAGCTAACGTCTGGACGTCTTTGCAGGTCACTTTTGAAGCGCCTGGTGGACAGCGTGAAACCCTGCACGCAGGCCCTCTCTGTATCTTCCCGATTGAAGTCAACGCATCGGCGAGGGCGTCCGCGCTTACCAACCTGAGAATGCGAACGAGATTGTGAAGTTTGTCGGTGAAGAAGCGTCCAAAGTCGACAGGCAAGTTTCTAGGCCCCAGTAAAAATTTCTACGCCCCCCCTGGAATCGCTGCGACAAATCGGCAGGGGTCCCGTTTGGCAGGCCGCTGGGAGCGATGGCGCGTTCCCTTCGATAGCTCAGTTGGTAGAGCGGAGGACTGTAGATGCTAGCAAACGGACATCCTTAGGTCGCCGGTTCAAATCCGGCTCGGAGGACAGCCTTTTAACAGCCGTTGGCAAGGACGGCGTTTGACGGCGCAGGGTTCTGGTCGCTCGGGCAGCGGCGT
>JAUCMX010000115.1:0-25000 GCA_033459395.1 Hemibagrus guttatus | reverse complement strand
ATGGAGAAGAACTATTGGATGGCCTCGAGGAAATTCTGGCAGACCATTCGGCACCTCAGAAGGGGCAAGCAGTTCTCTGCCAACACTGTTTATAGTGGAGGTGGAGAGTTGCTGACCTCGACTGGGGATATTGTTGGACAGTAGAAGGAATACTTCAAGGATCTCCTCAATCCCACTGACACACCTTCCATAGAGGTAGCAGAGGCTGAGGTAGAATAGGTAGATAGAGGTAGCTGAAGTCAGTGAGATAGTTCAGCAGCTTCTCAGTGGCAAGGCACCGGGGGTGGATGAGATTCACCCTGAGTACCTCAAGTCTCTGGATGTTGTGGGGCTGTCTTGGCTAACACGTCTCTGCAACATAGCGTGGCAGTCAGGGACAGTGCCTCTGGACTGGGATCACTCTCCTCAGCCTCCCAGGGAAAGTCTATTTCTGGGTACTGAAGAGGAGAGTCTGACCATTAGTCAAACCTCGGATTCAGGAGGAACAATGCGGTTTTCGTCCTAGTTGTGGAACACTGGACCAGCTGTATACCCTCCACAGGGTGCTTGAGGGTTCGTGTGAGTTTGCCCAACCAGTCCACATGTGTTTTGTGGACTTGGAGAAGGCATTCAACCGTGTCCCTCGTGGCTTTCTGTGGGAGGTGCTCTGGGAGTATGGGGTCCGTGGCCCTCTGTTAAGGGCTGTTCGGTCTCTGTATGACCAGAGCAGGAGCTTGGTTTGCATCGCCGGCTGTAAGTCAGACCTGTTCCCAGTACATGTTGGACTCCAGCAGGGCTGTCCTTTGTTACTGGCTCTGTTTATTACATTCATGGACAGAATTTCTAGGCACAGCCAGGGGCTGGAGGGAGTCCGGATTGGGGATCATAGGATTTCATCGCTGCTTTTTGCAGATGATGTTGTCCTGTTGGCTCCTTAGAGCCAGGACCTACAGCATGCACTGGGGCAGTTTGCAGCCGAATGCAAAGTGGCTAGGATGAAGATCAGCACCTCCAAATCCGAGGCCATGGTTCTCGGCTGGAAAATGGCTTGCCACCTCCAGGTTGGAGGGGAGTATCTCGGGGTCTTGTTTATGAGTGAGGGAAGGATGAAGCATGAGATTGACAGACGGATCGGTGCAGCGGCAGCAGTAATGCGGTCTATGTACTGGTCTGTTGTGGTGAAGAAGGCGCTGAGCTGAAAGGGAAAGCTCTCGATTTACCAGTCAATCTACGTTCCTATTCTTACCTATGGTCATGAGATTTGGGTCATGACCGAAAGGACAAGATCCCGGATACAAGAGGCCGAAATGAGTTTTCTCCGTAAGGTGGCGGGGCGCTCCCTTAGAGATAGGGTAAGGAGCTCTGTCACCCGAGAGGAACTCGGAGTAGAGCCGCTGCTCCTCCACATTGAAAGGGGCCAGTTGAGGCCCTCCTGGATGCTTCCTGGATGTCTCCCTGGGGAGGTGTTCCGGGCATGCCCCATCGGGAAGAGACACCAGGGAAAAACCCGGACACACTGTAGAGACTATGTCTCTCAGCTGACCTAGGAACGCCTCAGAATCCCCCTGGAAGAGGTGAAGGAAGTGTCTAGAGAGACGGAAGTCTGGGCATCCCTGCTTACACTGCTGCTCCTGTGACCCGACACTGGATAAGCGCAAGATAACGGATGGATGGATGGATGGATGGGTAGAATAGTATGCATCTACAGAACAACTGCTCTTGCCACACTCTCTGTCTCTCTGTACACAGCACGAGAGGCGGCAGCAGTTCAGTGTCACGGAGACATACACTTACACATACTGGACATACACTTGAAGAAAACCACTGGTATAGTCCAGATCACTAGAAGTCAGTATTCACAATTATTAGATCTGGTGCACTATTTATACTTTTAATCTCTAATGCTGAACATTAAGTTTTCTAAGAGCAAAGAACTGAACAAATTAACACAATACCCGCATTTCAGTAGGATCTTGAGTATGAGAGACTGGACAGCCGGGTCTGGGTTCATGTACTGCTGTAATGTGGACCTCTCATTGGTAGCTGTGAAAATATGTTCATATCACAGAAGATGAAGCAATCTTACATGTTAAGGATGTTCATTCTTATATTCATTTTAATACTGTTTATTTGGACATGCAGTACCAAACATCATATATTTTCTTTTTGTACTGTTATTCTGTAGAGAAGTTTCCTTTTGAGGGAACTCAACGCTGCGTAATAACTGAAGCTATGGGAACACTTTGTCGAGGAAGTGTGTCTGAAGCTCCGTGTGCACATGCCAATTCATTGGCTCGGATAGGACACGTGGCTGAGGAATACATGCCAGCATGTCCATATAAGAGCACCTATGTCACATCCATTCAGCTTGCCTTTGTCTGAAGGAAGCACGAAAGGACGCTCGGGGTGTGGCCAGCGACGCAGCTTCTTGCTCCCTTCTCAGGGAACCGGGTTACATACGTAACCTGTTGTACTTCCCTTTCGAGGGAACTCAATGCTGCGTCATAACTGACACTATGGGACAACCCACGCCGCCACACACCGGTCGATGTCTGTCCCGGTGTACCGGATTACCTTTGTTCCGGCTCCCAAAGCAAACAAACAAGGACTTACGCCCCGAGCTGAATCAGTGGACATAAGTCCAAGTTTGTCTGTGAGCTTCAGACACAGTTCCTCGACAAAGTGTTCCCATAGCATCAGTTATGATGCAGCGTCTCGTTTCCTTCTCAGAGAACCGGGTTACATACGACAACTTTATAAAAATGTTTTTTCTAATTCAATCGTATATTCTGGAATCATTCTCAGTATTGTGTATTTCAGGACTTAATTTAATATAAAATACTGAATAATTCAAACTAAATTTTATTATTACCTTCTGTAGATGGGCTACAGCTTACATAGTCCATGAGTTTGTTCAGTACGTTGTCAGTCAGTTGCTTTTTGCTGCTGACAAAGTTCCACATGAACTCCACAAAGAAGGAATTGCACTTTCTTCTAAATCTGTTCACTTTTAGAAAGGTTTCTCTGGTAAAAGGGGAAAGAATTATACTTTTTTTCCCCATTGTCTGTAACTGTGTATTGTAAATCTGTATCTCTTTTTTAATTAACAATGATAAACAGTAAATCAAGGTGTTCCTACTTCGCCACAACTCCACAAGGTTTGTAATCTTGATTGATCTGTTTTTTGCACTTCCTACAATGTGTGTCTTCATGTGACTTTAAACAAGATATGTGAAACATGTGTCCACATTCCACCTCAGTTGTGTCGTGCTCTGTGAAGTCTTTATCACAGTAGCCACATACGACTCTGATGAAAAAAAGAGAACAAAAAGTTCACAAAAACTTTACAGTAGCTGTTTAACTTTGAATTATTACATTGAAAGTACAGTAACCTTTAATAGTTAATATAATATTTGTTAGTAGCACATGTACATTTGTTAATTCAGCTACTATTACCAATGTGACATTTTTCAACATAAAAATTAAAAGATTTTTTAAAAGATCTTCTTCCTTACCATACATTCAGCTAAAACGTGTTTTACAGAGAGGTATTCTATACAGTGTGAGTGTTCCAGTTACCTGCATCAGACATATGCTACTGCCAAGATCAATTACCATCATATTGCATATACACTGATAAGCCATAACATTAAAACCACCTTCTTATTGGATTGTTCCTTCTTTTAAAGCCAAAACAGCTCCGAGTCATGTGTGTTATGGTATCTGGCACGGTATGGTATGGTATGGTATCTGCTGCTGAGACGTCAGCAGCAGATCTTTTATATTATGAGGTGGAAGCTCCATGGATCAGAATTGTTTGTCCAGCACATCCCACAGATGCTGGATCAGATTGAGATCTGGGAAACTTGGAGGCCAAGGCAACACCTTTTTGTGATGCTCTGTGTGATCTGATTCCTTTCTATCAGAGCCAGCAGTCACCTCTTCAGCAGTTTGTGCTACAGTAGCTCTTCTGTGGGATCGGACCAGACGGCTAGCCTGTACTCTTCACACAACCATGCCACTGACACTGGTTGTCCTTCTACAGAGCACTGTGTCTAACCCAAAAACCCCACTACACCTGCTGTTTTGGAGAAGCTCTGACCCAATCATCTAAATATCACAGCTTATCCCTTGCTGAAGTCACTCAGATTCTTACACATACTCATTTTTCCTGCTTCCAGCACGTCAACCTCAAGAACTGACTTTTCACTTGCTGTCTAATATAACAGACCCTGACAGGTGACAGGTAACAAAATTATGAGTGTTTCTATATTCAACCAGTGAGTAAGTGGTTTTATGTTATGGCTGATGGCCACTTAGTGAGAAGACGATAAATTCAAACATATAAATTGCCAAATTTACAGATTTAGTAGAGTACAGACATTTCCCTCTTAGCTTCAAGTTATTCATGCTATTCCGCTGCACAAACACTTAATCACTGGATCACGCGTAAAATGATGAATAATGTTCGTGTGTGCTAAAATGAAACTTTTGTTGTTCTTCTCATTTGACTCACTTGAACACATTACAAGCATTCTTGCTACATTTAGTCAGAGTCGCGATGACATTATCAATCACAAATTCCATCTGTTTTCCTTCTTCTGAGTTTAGTTTCTGTACAAATAAAACATCAATGTTATTTACAGGAAGATAATTCATAATTCATAATGATTTATTGAACTTAGAAAGGATTTAAAAAAAAAAAAAAAAAGATCATACCTTCCATGCAAACAACAGATTTCTTACAAGAAAGGTCAGCAGTTTTTTTTCCATTTCCTGCTCATTTTGTAGGAGGTGGTCCATTAGTAGATAGATTATCCAGGTACTTTGCCAAATAAGTCTGAAATATGAAACAGGTTTCCGTGAGCTCGTTTTTTTGTTGCCATAAACCTCTTGAACTTAACAGTATTATACAATTTATATATATAATATCTCAAGGTGTTGCTTTAGGTGTTACTTTTTAAATAAGTTCAAGAATTTGAACCCTAAAAACAGGCCAAACAGTACAGTCCTCACACCACAAACTTATCACATAATGCTGTTCTAAATACTTCATACTGACTGAAAGATACTAACTTAAGTTGGAAAGCTGAGACACTACAATATTGCTTGCATTTAAAGTCTGTAACATCACCACCAGCACCTGTCCACCAGAGGGAGCCCTCTCCCGAGTTTTAACACCACCCTCAAAGAACACTTCAGGGGTTTTACACAGATATTTAAACAGCACGTCCACCACATGTGAATGTGAAGTATTGTTTTCTGAATGTTCTCTATGCCATTGTGCTATTATTGACTTTTGTCTTTGACCCTGTTTACATCTTTGGATTTATGCCTTTGCCTTGTGTTTTTGGATTTGTTTGCCTTTGGTTTGGTTATTTGGTTTATCTGAATTTCCTGCCTGTTTTCGCGTTTACGATTTCTGCCTGTTGTTTTGTATTTAATGCTATTAAACTGCTAATGGATCTTACTTCACTCGACTCCTGCGAATCATTACAGAGTCAAGTTACATGGCTGTTTAACTGAACTTTTCAGGGCTCACCCTTCCAATTATTTAAACTGCTGCCAGAAAAGAGGTTTCTAAATAGCTTCCACAAGCAATTTTCTTCATATGATGCAGTGCCAGCCTATCAAAACAAAGCTTTCCTGTTTTTTGTAATATCATATAGCTGGTTAAGCTATAGAGAGAGATAGAAAGAGAGAGATTTTAATTGTCCTGTCGCTAAAACCACTAAGTGTCTTTAATTTGTCTTTTAGCATTGAGTGAATTTGCAGGACACACCTGATTTTTGTGATTAGCATTTCAGCATTTTCAGCATAGAGTGTCACCAGTGAGTCCTCTGAAAGGATCAAGTCAACAGTCACAGACAGGGACTTCACTTTCTTTAGCCAGTCCTGGCAGCTGACAAAGTCTTTCAGCTCACTTTCTTTTGGCTGAAGGTCCTGAAGTACCAGGCTGAGTGCCTTAAAAATAACAATATATTAACATGTATCCTCATTACTGAAGTCAAGTGTATTGTCTATGACTTTAGCTGTGTTCTTCTGTTGATGAGAGATTTTGAATAGCAAAATTGAAACAAAAATAAATCTTACCTCAGTTGCTTCCCCTGCAGTGACCACATCCTTGTTTTGGGAAAATAAACTGTACAAAAGCTGATGGTTGTCATGCATATATTTATTAACTACATACAGCCATGGCAGAGGAACAGAGTCAGGATCATTTTCCTTTAACTTGTGATAGACACGTGGTGTGAGTCTAGTGAGTGTATCTGAAAAAGCCTGGAGGACAGAACAAGTGCACGTTTTTCCACAGGTTTACAAATTTCCATTAATGTATAAAGTATGATATATCACCATATTACATTGTTGTTGTAGAGTTTATTAATTTATTTGGTTAATAGCACCATGTTACTTTTTCTTACATTGTTACACAATGAACTTTGGTCTGAACAAGCAACAATCAACAAATAATTATGCAACATTAAACCAATGACTCAACAATAGAATTTACTGTAATGCCCCTGATTACAGGAGAAATCCACTAATTATTTATTAAGAAGTCTAGCAGTTTTATTTTTCACCTACCTTATTTAGCTCATGTGGATACAATGGCATGGAGATGTTTACAAGATCTTCAGAAAACAGAGCAAACAGCTTATGGCCTTGTGTGATGCTTTTAATCCAGGGGAGCGGTATCAGTTCTTCAAATTTCTCAAAGTGCCTCTTGGAAGGCTTAACACTTGGTCCTAGAAGTATATATGACTGAGTAAACACATACATGCATACATACATACATACATACATACATGCATACATAGTCCTCCAAAAGTATTGGAATAGCCAAGGGTCAGTGCACATTCTCCCACACCGTCCCATTGCTGACTTCCTGTAGCTGCCCACATCAGGTCTAAAACACTAATTCTTATCTACTAGGCCAAGAGTGGACCAGCACTCTCATATATTAAGGTACTTATCCTGCTCTGCACCACATTGCCTCCAAGCCTCTGACTTGGCTCGAATGGACCTACTATCTCTCAGGGGAATGAAAGACATATGTCATGGCTGTCCAAATCTCAGGCAGTTTTCATACCTACTTCATCATGCACTTGGATTACACTTTGTAACATCATCATCTGCACTGCCCATCCTGAACCACTGTTACACTAGTGTTGAGCTGCCTGACCTCTGCATCACCCTTGATTCGTTTCATGGACATAAATACCATAATCATTACCCACCAACCCCATAATTCTTGGATTTCCCTGGCTCCACACTCACACTCTGTAAATTTCCTGGCACCAGAAAAATTAGTACAATGGTCCACGAACTGCCAACAGCAATGTCTCTATAACCAAGAAGGTGTCCCGTGCCGTACCATGTCTGTGGAGATCCCAACACCAATCCACAAAACCCATGTTCCTCAGGAGTATCGGGATCTCCATGAGGTATTCGGTCAGGAAAGAGCAAATAAAGTAACCCCCACATTGGCCATGGGACTGTGCCATCAAGCTTTTTCCCAACAGCATGCCCCCCAAAAGTAGGATATACCCACTATCAGTCTCAGAGACCCAAGCTATGGAGGATTATGTTGAAGAGGCTCTCGCAGGTGGTTTTATATGACCTTCCACATCTCCAGCCACAGCGGGAAACTTTTTCATTCAAAAGAAGGATAGGGGCCTCTGACCATGCATTGACTATCGAGGCCTGAGCACCATAACCGTCAGGTACCCATACCCACTGCCACTGGTCCCACCCACCCTTGAACAACTCAGGGAGGCAAGGGTGTTCACTGAACTGGACTTAAGGAGCACGCATAGCCTGATTTGAATCAGAGAGGGGGACAAATGGAAAACAGCCTTCCTTACTTAATGTGGACATTACAAATACTTGATGCCTTATGGATTTACGAACACCCTAGCAGTGTTCTAAACATTCATCACTGAAATATTTAGAGACCTATTAAATGGTTGCATTATTGTATACATTGATGAAATTTAAATTCAGTCTAAGACAATGGAACAACATGTCATCCAAGTCTGTGAAGTACTGTCACGTTTACTTCAACAACAACTCTTTGCTAAAGCAGAAAAGTGTGCCTTTAATCAAACCACGACCACATTCCTGGGATATGTGATCAGTGACCAAGGGGTAGAAATAGACGATAACAAAGTCAAGTCACCAAATGGCCAACCCCCTCTAACATTAATGAACTGCAACATTTTCTGGGGTTTGCCAATTTCTACCAGAGGTTCATTCAAGGTTACAGCACGGTGGCTGCCCCACTCACTGCTCTGCTACACTAAATTAAACTGGTCCCAGAGCGCCCAAGAGGCATTTGAAAAATTAAAACAAAACTCCGCCTGTATGAGCTTTCTTTCCTAGAAAGCTCATACAGGTGGAGGCTAAATGTGACTTGGAAAATCATGAAATCCTCTCCATCAAAGAGGTGCTCGAAGAGTGGAGGCACTGGCTAGAGGGGGCATGTTGTCCCTTCATGGTAATCATGAATCACCCAGTAGTGGTCACCCTGGAATTCGTTGCACCACCCAATTGAGGCAACGCAGTTTCTGGTGGCCCTTGCTTTGTAACGACAAGATGGATTATGTCAAGTCTTGCAATGTTTGCGCCCAGTCATGCATCAGTTGTTAGTTCTCCGAGGGCCTGCTTGAACCACTGCCTATCCCACATATTGCTGTGGATTTCCTGATGGGCCTACTTGATTCTAATGGTTTTACCACAGTCCTGGTAGTCATAGACCATTTCTCTAAAGCCTGCAAGCTTGTTCACCTCAAGGGATTACCTACCACCCTAGAAACGGCTGTCACACTATTTCATCAAGTTTTCCGTAACTTTGGATTACCTGAGGACATTGTGTCGGACCAGGGGCCCCAGTTCACTTCCTAAGTCTGGCAGGCCTTCTGTATCCAGTTGGTCATTAATGTGGGTTTGAGTTCTGGATACCATCTGCAGTCCAATGGTCAAGCTGAGAGACTCAATCAAAAAATCGGGAGGTTCCTTCGCTCCTATTGCAGCCGTGATCAGCACCGCTGGAGTGAGTTCCTCCCCTGGGCTGAGTATGCCCAGAACTCCCTCACACACTCCTCTATGGGGCTCACACCTTTCCAGTGTGTCCTGGGCTATCAACCGCCTCTTTTTCCCTGGTCTGGGGAGCCATTTGATGTCCCCACTGTAGATGTCTGGTCAAGGTACAATCAGAAGGTTTGAGACCCCATCGTTCAGGGCCATTTGACGACAGCGAATACAGGCTGATAGAGTGGGGCAACGAGCCTGGTTATCTACCCACAACTTGAAACTCCAACTCCCATGCCGTAAGTTAAGCCGAAAATTCATTGGCCCCTTTGAGATTGTCTGCCATGTCAACCCTGTTTTCTATCGCCTCCGGCTTTCGCCCACATACCGCATCTCGCCTACGTTCCACATCTTCCTCCTCAAACCAGCCCATGAACCTTAGTTGAACGGCTCCGCCCCCTACGAACCTCCACCCTCACTCGACATTGATGGGGCTCCAGCCTATAGGGTGAATGCCCTCCTGAACACGCTATGGATCAGAAATTGCCTCCAGTACCTGGTTGACTGGGATGGCTATGGCCCCGAGGAATGCTCCTGGGTCGACTTGTCTAACATCCTTGATCCCTCCCTAACGAAGTAGTTCCACTTAGCGTACCCGAACCGGCCTTCACGGCAGTGTTTTTCCGGTTCTGACTCATGTTTGTTTTTTGACTATGATTTTGCCTGCTGTGATTGCTTTAATAAACCGCTTATGGATTCTGCACACATCCCCTCCGGTGCTTCCTCACAGTTACACAGATCTACATAAAATAGCAGGAAATAAAACCTGAAATTCTTAGTTCTATTGTCATATCTCTTGACCCAGATATCCTCAGTCTATGATTTGACCTTGCTGTTCCAATATTTTCTGAATGGACTGTATGCCGTCATCAGCAGAGTTCTCTCATTGTTGCACAACCACATGGACAGCTTACTAATCTGTCTCAGCTATTGGCTACTCTTGCTATATAACCCAGAGGACAGTTCACAGACCTCCAGCCACGCCCTTTTTGCTGTCCACCACATCAGCTAAGATCAAAGAGATTGTGTGTATGTTTGTGTACCTCACAGCTATGTACTCTCACTGTGAAGCCTTGCTCCAAACTTGCAGTTATGCCAGTATATCTTTTCATGCTTTCATATATACACGTTTTGTTTCACCATGACTTCTAGTAGTTTTGCATTTAGATTTATTTGTGCAAATTGTGCTTCTCTCTCATTATGCTTTGTTTAATAAATCCACATTAGCGTCCACACAGCCCTGCATGTATGTCTTGAACTTTGACCAGTGTAATTAGCAATGTAAGTAATGTAAGTAGTGTTTTGTCATTTAAGACTCTATAGTATTTTTATATTGTGTAGTAATGTAAAGAGCAAACATCAGTGTTCGACTTTCAGGCAGCTCAAACATCATGCATGTTCATGCATTACCTTCCAGATTGATGACACATGACCAAACCTCCTCAAATCTCTCTTTTAAAGCCCAGCTGAATGGGAAATGACAAGTCCATGACTTTGTCTGGTCTCCACTTGTTGACAGAACAGATACCTGCCCATGATAGCTGGAAAATGGAGCAGAAAAAATATATTCAAATTCTCAAAATGATAAAAAAATCAATATGTAAATGAATTACATATCTAAATTAAAGTATGGCATTAACAACATATAAAAACATATACATCAATCAACCATAACATTAAACTCACTGTCAGGTGAAGTGATTAACACTAATGAGCACAGTGTCAGGATCATGAACGACCAAGACTTATTGATGTGTGAGGAGTGAAGGCTCTCCTATCTGCTCCAATCCCACAGAAGAGCTACTGTAGCACTACTACAAAAGTGAATGCTGTCTCTAATAGAAAGGAGTCAGATCACACAGAGCATCACAGCTCACTGCGTATGGAGCTGCGTAGCTGCCGAGTTTCAGAGTGACCATGCTGACTCCTGTACACCACTCAAAGATCCTACACTGGACATGTGAGCATCAGAACTGGACCATAGAGCAATGGAGGAAGGAGTCTATGAATATGTGTCTAATGAATCACATTTTGGGGATTCATGGGAAGAAGGCAAGCTAGCAGAGGCAGTGTGATGCTCTGGGCGATGTTCTGCTGGGAAACCTTGAGTCCTGGAGTTCATGGCCTCTTTCAGCAGGATGATTCTCCCTGACACTGCAAAAATTATTCAGGAACAATTTGACACAAATGACAAACAGATCCAGGTGCTGACTTGACCTCCAAATTAACTGACCCAGCATCTGTGGGATTTGCTGGACATTAAGTTCAATCCATAAAGGTTCCACCTCACAACTTACAGAACTTAAAGAATCTGCTGCTAATGTCTCAGTGCCAGATACCACAGCACACCTTCAGTGGCACACCTTCATGCCTCAACAACTCAAAGCTGGTTTGGTGGCCCAAGGGTCAAATACTGCATTTGACTTTAATGTTACAGCTGATCTGTGTTTAATGCATTAATAAATACATTACATATCAAATATTTATATATATATATAACAGCCTCAACCAGGGGACTGTTACGGGGGCAAGTGCCTCCGATGGACCACTAGGGGGCCTTCAGCAGGGGTTTTGTTCATTTAGTCATGTGTTTGTTCTAGCCATGCCTTTCCCTAATGTGTTCATGCCTGTCACCTGTTCCTAATGTGTCTGTAATCGTGTTCCTTATTTATAGTGGCCGTCTGTCTTCGTTACTTTGCCAGTCCTCGTCTTTGTGTTACGTCTGTGTGCTGTATGTTCCTTTGTTTAATAAAACCCCTGTCCGCCGTCTAACTCCGCGTTGGGTCTGATTCCTTTACACCGGCTGCATCAGCTCCGCTCATCATCAGTAGCAGCGCTTTGTGACAGAAGGACTGGCCTAAACCGTACAGACCCAACGCGGCGCGAAATATGCGAGGCTTCTTTTTTTCCCTGCTTCTCCCTAGCACGCACCTGTTTGGATTTTTTGTTCCCTCCGGCACATCTTTCCGCATCTGTTTCTCTTCGTAGCGGAAAGATGTTTTTAACCTGCCTTCTTTTTCTTTTTTCGCCGGTACTCGCTCCGCTTTTTTCCCTGTGAGGAATACGGCTCCACTTCCGGTTTCCCGTGGAGCGTATTGCCTCACTTCCGTCAGTGGAGTGGAGTACCGGCCACCCTCGCTTCAGTTTTTTGAGTTTTTCATTTTTTCCGGAGTGGATTTTTTTTTTTCTTCCTTCAAGTATGGGTGCATCGCTCCGCCTCTGTTCCCTGTGGGGGGCGTCCTTTTTCTCCTGTTCTTCGTCTGTTCTTCTGTACAGGACACCGCCTCACTTCCGCCGGCGGAGGATGGACCCAATCAGACCTTCATCTTCATCTTCGCCGGGACTCGCTCCGCCTCGCTCCTCATCGGCGGAGGAGATCGCCGGCCACACCTCCCTCCCTCCCTCCCAGTGGGGGTCTTCTGCCCAGCCGGGCTGAGGTCGTCGCTCATCTCGACTACGCGTCAGGGGACGTCGTTCGGTGCTGCTGCTCGGCGGTGGACGTCGTTCGGTTCTGCTGCTCGGCGGTAGACGTCGCTCGGCCCCCCTGCTCGGCGGTGGATGTCGCTCGACGCTTCTGCTCGGCTGTGGACATCGTTTGGGACCCTCCGGCCTTACCGTCGTGCCCGTCGCTCCCCCCATTTGCCTCGCCTTGCTCTTCGCTCCTCCACTCACCTCACCGTGTTCCTCGCTCCCGTCACCTGCCTCGCCTTGCTCCTCGCTCCCCCCACTTGCCTCACCTTGCTCCTCGCCCCCCCCCCCTTGTTGCCTCTCCATGTTCTTCGCTCCTCTCTGGGTTTCCCCGGACCGAAGGGTTTTCCGGACTAGGGGGAGGGGTTGGCGCGTCGGGAGCCGCGCTGTAAAGGGGGGGGGGATGTTACGGGGGCAAGTGCCCCCGATGGACCACTAGGGGGCCTTCAACAGGGGTTTTGTTCATTTAGTCATGTGTTTGTTCTAGCCACGCCTTTCCCTAATGTGTTCATGCCTGTCACCTGTTCCTAATGTGTCTGTAATCGTGTTCCTTATTTATAGTGGCCGTCTGTCTTCGTTACTTTGCCAGTCCTCGTCTTTGTGTTATGTCTGTGTGCTGTATGTTTCTTTGTTTAATAAAACCCCTGTCCGCCATCTAACTCCGCGTTGGGTCTGATTCCTTTACACCGGCTGCATCAGCTCCGCTCATCATCAGTAGCAGCGCTTTGTGACAGGGACTAGTTAGAGATTAATTGAAGTTCTGAAAATAATCTTTTATAATTGAAAGATGAAAATGAGATGATGTCAGAGTTTCAGTTCTCACTTCCTGATGATCATTTCAAATTTAAACTTAAAGTTTTTTAAAAAGCACATTTTTCCTCTTTTAAGAATAACATTGAATACTGACGTAGTGACTGGAATGTGCAGCAGATCCCACTGATCCTCCTGAAATACATTCAGCCAGAAGTCAGCCTTTTCCTGTAGCTGATCATTGATCAGATTATCCAGGTTATTGTCTCCATCAATGACTGCCAGTATGTGGGCTAGGGCTAAGGCTATGCTGTCCTCAAGATGAACCCACAGCACATGCCTGAAAAACAAATCAATTTTTATACAAATATTTCATTCTTTTACTTATTATTATTATAAGTTTACTTCAAATAAGCTATACCTGACATATTTATTTACCTGAATGAACTGCCTTCGGCAACAAAGCGATCAGAAAGTGCCTGAGCAACAACCCAGTTCTCTTTTCCTTTCTGTTTCTCCAGCTCTGAAAGGAAACTGACTATTCTCCTTTCCAGTGACTTAATGAAAGCACCAGATACTGTTGAAAACAAATTCATTAATGTGTTCATTTAGTCATCCTACTGCATGAAATAACAGAACACACAATAAACTAAGGTCATGCACTAGAGCCTGAACATAAAAAATGATGAAGCAATGGCAGCTGCTTATAACTTCCTGTTTATAAAGAGGCACCATTAAAGGCTCTCAGATACCACACATTAAACAGATACCACTGTTACTGTTCCAGTTACTCAATAAGAAATTGTTTCAGTGGACGTCTCACCTGTGTATTTGTTTTGTAGCAGCCCATGGAGAAACTCTATACGTTTTGTTGCTCTCTGAGTGTTATCTGCTTTGTCGCGCAGCTGCATAATACCCTTCTGTAAAGACTTCTTCATTAACAAGTGTGTGTCAACCAAGACATGCTGCAGGGAAAATTAGGAATAAACATATTTTAATTTTTAAAAAAGGTATTTTAAGCATCATTAAAAGGCTGTTAAAAATCGGACAAATCTTGAATCACACACAACAAATGTATGAACAAAAATCACACTGTATAACAAGTCATCAAAAACCCAGGGAAAATAATTATGAGTCATGGTCGAGTCCCACATGCTACCACAGTGTGACAGATCCCTCAAAATCTGAAGAAGCTGAATGAGGAGTGCAGTAGAAGAGAAAACACACACACACATACACACACACACACAGCTTACCTGTTTTTCAGGAAATGGGGTTTTTGAACTATCCATGTCAGGATTGTCTGTAAAAATGTAAAATAATTACTTTATTACATTATTACTGTAATACAAACACTGTATTTCTATAATATAACTATAGTAGACTACATGGCAAAAGGAATTAAAATCCGAATGCAGGTTGCGAAATTGTATTAACATTACCTGCTGTAGAGATGGAACATTTTGCGAGTGTTTCTGAGACAGTCATACATTTCTGCAGATCATAAATGTCTCCTGGAAATCCTGGAGTTACAATTAGTTCATCCATATGTAGTGAAACCCAGCCGTCTAAAAGGAGAGACATTTACAGTTACATTTCTGACATTCAGAAGAAGCCCTTATCCAGAGTGACTTACAGAAGTGCTTTGGAGTCAATAAATCATCATGCTAGTTCAGTAGGTCAGGGTCCAATCACAGTGAGCAGGTATGTGCACGTTATTTATAAAAGCTAAAGCTTTTTTATAATTATTTACTCACTTCACTATGCAAATCAAAACATTTACACAAAGGAATAACCTCCAAATGTAGCAATATATCCACAGCCTCCTGAAATCCGAGGGAGCCTTGTAAGAAGCACAACGTCAAAGGCAGATCCATGTGAGACTGAATGTTTGATCCGTGAAATGCTGTGTCTGAAAGTTACACACATTTAAAAAACTTTTAGATGAACTATTAATAGACATTATGTGATTACTGGGCTATATTTACAGTCAGAAATGAGGGGTTTCACGCAACATCTATACCACCATCTTTGAACACAAGGACTCTACTAAGAGGCTGGTATATTGCCAATATATTGCTGTATGAATGGCCCTAGTTGTAATTATTACAATCACTGCAAATTTAGTTAAATTTATAAAGATGTCTACCACAATAATTATTCATCAGCACATACAACAGCAGTTGAACCAGCACATCCTACTATTTAGCATTTAATTTTTATTGAATGGCATAAGTCTCTGGCACCCCTACCCACTACCCCTAGTGCGTCCGGCCCTGGAACAACTCAGGGAGGCCAGATTCTTTACCAAGCTGGTGCGGATACGGGAGGGGGACAAGTGGAAAACGGGCGTTCCTAATGACCAAGGGCCAGTACGAGTACCTGGTCATGCCGTACGGGCTAACAAACACACTAGCAGTCTTCCAATCGTTCATGAATGAGGTGTTCAAGAACCTCCTGAACCAATGCATCATCGTTTATATCGATGACATCTTGATGTACTCTAAGGACTACAACACTCATGTGGCCAATGTTCATTTGGTGCTTAATCTGCTGCTTTAGCATCACCTCTTTGTTAAAAAAAAAGAAACGTGAGTTCCACTAACACACCATCACATTCTTGGGCTACGTCATCAGCAGCCGAGGCGTGAAAGTGGATGCCAGCAAATTGAGCGCAGTGACAGAATGGCCCGTTTCCTTCCAGCTTCAAAGACCTACAATGGCTCCTGGGGTTCACAGACTTTTACAAGTGATTTATCCTAGGTTACAACATAGTAGCAGCCCCCCTCACAGCCCTGCTCTAAGACAAACCCAAGAAACTATGCTGGTCAGACACGGCACAGACGGCCTTCGAACAGTTCAAGCACCTATCCAGCACCTACACCACACTGACCCCAACCTCCTTTCATCGTTGTGGTAGATGATTCTAGCTGTGGAATAGGGGCTGTGGAATAGGGGCTGTATTGTCACAGCGCTACGGAGACCCAGGGAAGCTCCACCTCTGCGCCTTCGCAGACTCTCGAAAGCTGACTCCCACAAAGGAGCCTAGCAACTCAACCCCACGCAAGCATGATGGGCACTGTTTTTCTACCCCTCTGTAATTGTGGCACCAATACGTTGGGACATCATGAAGGAGATCTGTCAAGCCCAACAAGACGAAGCGCCACCCGTGGGGTGTTCCCCCTCACGACTATACATACCCAATGCCCTCCAACAATGAATCATAAAGTGGGTCCATACTGTCCACAATACAGGACACCCAGGCATTCAATGGAACACAAAGCTCCTCCAAAACGCCTTCTGGTGGCCCTTGCTTCTGGTGGCCCCACGCCAGTTGCCAGCTGGACTCTTGGAGAGGCTTAACCAGGGGCTGGTGCACTACCTACAGATGTACTGCATCAGAGAAGAACGGTGGAGTGAATTCCTCCCCTGGGCCGAGTACGTTCAAAACTCCTTTACTCAAGCCTCCTCTGGCCTCACACCATTCCAGTGTGTACCAGCGCATCAAAGCCAATATCAACCGGGACAAATGGTGTGGCTCTCCACCAAAAACCTGCGCCTCAAGCTCACGTGCTTCAAGTTGAGCCCCAGGTACATTGGTCTACTGTTACAATCACACCTGTGATTTCCCCTATTACCTGCTAGAGGAAAGCCTCGCCCGAGTTCTGAAAGTTACAGGTCAAAATGACAATTTTAAGATGTTTCTATTTCTGTTATAAGCATTAAATTCTGAAAAACATGCAAAACCCATGCACGTATAGTAATACATTAATCACTGGTTTCTGTTTTTACCTCACACAGAAGAGAAGTCGCTGACTTTGTTTTGGATCATTAAAGTAAGACTGAAGTAGCAGGAGTTTGCGTGCTCCTGCATCAGAGGCGAGAAATTCACTGGAAGAAACAAAAATCACAAAGTCTAAAAGTTTATCTTTTATTATGGTATAGATGAATCTGTTTCTCAAAAATAATTGTAAAATGACTCATTTTTCATAACCCTAGAAAAAATCATTACCTCACAGTCTGAGAAAATGACTGCTCTGTGTAAAATTCATTCAGCAGGAAGAGACAGGAATCACTCTCTGCAATGTCAAGCTCCTTATTGATTTTATCCACATCTCTTTTATTAAGCAGTCGAGAATATGTGGATATCTGTTTTGAACAAATTATAATAAAAATTATTATGAGATTATTATTATATATGAGATTATTATATAAAATTATATGAAGTAAAATGAGATGACAAATACAGAAGTAAAGCGCACCTCAAGGCAAACTCCATTGGTTTCAGTCTCTTTGTATTTTCTTAAAGCCTCTATTAAGTTGCCATGTGACTGCTTTGCAAAATACACCTCTAGAAATCTCTCAGAACTTTCCTCCATGTAGTTTGTTGCTCTCAGAACTGAATCTGGAGTTGCACACTGAAGAAGCATTTCCTGGGCCATTTCAAGAACTTCCTTTCTCTCATCTTGATCCAGTTCCTGGGACAATATTTGTGGACAGCACTCCAGAAGGATAGATGCGCATGTGTCTTCTGTGTAGCCAACTATAGAGTCATATTTTTTCCTGGTGGTGATGAGCTGCTCACTTTCATTTGAATCCTGTGTCACAAATAAGTTTAGCCAGTGCTCCAAGTCAGTCTTCATGTCTTGAGCATAGTCTGGGAGAATATTACTCATCTCCAAGCAGTGTTTTTCCAGTCGATTTAGCAGCGGTGTTGGGAACTGCTCATACACTGTTCTCTTCTCTTCAATGACAATCAGTCGAAACTCGTCTTTGACTCTGCATTTAACTCTATGGGATCCTAGCCCCAGGTCAACATAGTAGCTTCCACCTAATTTTACATAGCACTGATTCAGAGCATCATAGAGACTCTCATAAAGGCTCTGAATATTGAGAAGGATAACTGACCTTCCTGTCTCCATGCATGTTTTTACTCTGTTTACTGTGCGACAAACCTGAGAGTATTCCTCATCATGTGGAAATCCTGAGCCAAAGATGATTTCAACATTGCTTTCATCAATGATGTTCTGGGATTTTAAAATCTGAAGAGCAGCGTGATTGATTGTTGGCAGCAGAAGGTACCTGGAAGTAAATCCGGAAGTCTCTATGTCCAGGTTCTCTCTGAGCAGTGAGACTGTGTCACATTTCTTAGTTCTCGATTTAAAAAAGGTAGAAAATATTTTCAGGACATTAAGAGAATCCAAACCATCAAAATTCCTTTGCACAGCTCTGGTTAGATCCTCATCTGATGGACTGCCATTTGCTTTAATGGCATAAGACATAAGCAACTTCACAAGACTGTAAAAATCCCTGAGTCCAAAGAATTCACTTTTCTGTTCTTCAAGCACTTTTAAGTAGAACTGGGTAAGCTTTGGAATCAAACATATAATCTCTGTGTTGACTGGCTTCTTATCACTTGAACAAATGTCACGAGCTGTGTTTTCCAGTTCCTTTGTCTCAGGGGATGTCCTCAGAACCAAAATACCACGATTCATCTTTGCTGGATCCAATGACCAGTTGGAAATTCCAATAAATCCAACTTTCTTGAACTCATCTGGACTTTCATCATCAACACATCCGTATTCCAGTAGCGGGTGTAATGTTTTCAGTGGCATTTTTGGAGAGTCTTCTGCTAATCCAATTTCATCAAGGACTACAACAGCAACATATTCCGTCAAATTTTTGTCTTTCTGGAACTGTGCACATTGCCTGAATATTGAGATGATCCCATCAGGAGATGAGTGTGGGCTGCACTGGAATGAGGCCAGCTGTGCCTGCTTGTATCCTTTAAAAAGATCTTTTGGAGAAGCCTTGCCCTGCATTGCATGAGCAGCAATTGTCTTGGACAAAGATTTTGAGCTTCCAGGTTTTCCAACCAGAAACAAAGGGATTCTTAAGTTCATGCACACAACCATCATGAATACATTTTCTTTCAGAGCTTCATTCTTTGCCACTGAAGCTGGACAGTCAATATTTGAGATGAATGCATCTTTACAAAACTCAATCTCTGCCAGAATATCACTGCAGGACAGAGAGAAAGCTTCTGAAACTTGTTTCATGTACTCATTTCGATGCTCCAGTGAAGCCATGTAGCAGACTGCGACTGCAAGTATAAGAGACCGAACCAGATCATCATCAATGCCTCCTTTGATCCCTCTAATTTTGTCAATTTCCTTAAATAATTTGTTCCTTTGTTGATAAAACCACATGACTGTTTTCAAGCATCGCTCTATGTCTCTGAGACTGACCATCCGGCATTCATCCGTTAACTCTGCCATATGCTTCTGAGAGGCGGAGATTACCTTTGTAAATAAAGCCTGATGTTCAACATTGGGAAGCTTTTCTTTGCAAAAGAAAGTCTTGATCATCTGTGTGATATAGAGCTTCTGCGTCTGCTCATTTAACTTTCCAAAGTCCCACACCAGAGGAGTAAGGCTTGGTGGTAATGGCTGAACTCTGTAGACCAGCTGCCGCATTGGTATCTTCCCAAGTTTCTCCTCTGTATTCTCACTTCTGACTCTGTATCCCAGTCCAGCTCGCTCCAGTTGCTCTATGGCCTCCTCTGAGTGCTTCCTGTAGGGATTACATGCTGCAATGATCTTAAGGCGAGGTGCATCGATCTGTTCTCCATTCACAGTCTTGTCACACATCACCTCCTTGATCGCATTAACAGCCTCTGTTGTATTAGCTTCGTCAAAAAACAGCACTGTATCCAAATCATACTTTTCATTCTCCTTTGAGATCTCGATTGCCTTCTTCACTTTCTGGTAAATGACCTCTGTTGATGTGCCTCCATGCACTCGCACCACAATAAGGTTTTGTCCCTGCTTCCCGGATCTCAGCAGGTCACACATGAACTGGACCAGCCGGGTCTTTCCACATCCTGTTTCTCCCATGATGATCACAGGAATGTCCGACTCAAATCGAAGGTGAATCGCAAGGATTTTCATCACGTTATCTAAAGTCAACTGATATGTATCATCTGGATCATACAGGGTACTGACTCCTAACACTCTTCCTATAATAGCAAGCTGTTTATCACGGTCCATTTCCTCAAAGTTAACGTTAAATGGCACACCTTGTGCCTTTAATTGATTAAAAAGTCTCTTATCAATAATTTTCTTTTCCACTACCGCATTAGTCCGAGCATCAACTGCATCTAAATTGTGAATGTGGAACCCTAAAAACGTCATAGACACGTCATCTGCATTGAATAAGATGTAAGGGTGCGCCTGTTGTTCCCATCGTCTTCGGAGCTGAAATTCTCTGAGAACTGTGTCTTCTGCTGCTGCATCTTCTGCTTTCTCGTCACTGTCATCCGATGTCTTCAGAGATCTCATGGAAAAATCCTTGGACATTGTCATCATGAATTTCACAACAAATTTTTTAAAGCCTGTCAGGTCATCTTTTAGAGCAGCGCTACAAAAAATAGACTGCTCACATTTCTTCAACTGGCTGTTGAGAAAGTGTGTGAAGTTTCTCAGTTCTCCCCAAGATGGGTTTTTAATGTCACAGAGCTGCAGCAGACACTCCAACCACTCCTTTGGTGAATCTTCAACAGATCCCGGACTGAAAGAGAAGCCCTCCAGTTGGTCTTGTTTTTGTCTGTAGATTTTAAAGTACTGGTAAGTGCGCTGAAAGGCTTCACTACGAAACTCTCTGTCATCCATGAGCTGGTAGTCTTTATCATCTGATCCTTTCTGCTCTAGGTGTCTCAGGGTTTCCTCAGGTGAAAGACACTTCACAGTTGGCAACATTTCCAAAAATGCTTCTTCTACTTGAGAAGAAATCTGAGAGTAAAAATAGGTATAGAAGTTATATAGTTTTCACTATATGTTTGAAAGCAAGTCATAATTCAGCTGTAAGATTAATAAAAGTTGTAATGCATCTTAAATACATAAGATTTGAATTCCAACCAAGTTTTTCTAAATGTGTGTTATCATGCCTGTGCAGATTAAGCACTCTTCTACATAGTATAAAATGTTATAAAAATTAAACATGAATACACTACATGCAGCAAATCTAGCCATGGGGGTCACAGTCCAGTGACTTCTGTGCCGGTCCCAAGCCCGGATAAATAGAGAGGGTTGTGTCAGGAAGGGCATCCGGCGTAAAACATTGCCAAACTTAACCATGCGAATCGTCAGTACGAATTTCATACCGGATCGGTCGAGGCCCGGGTTAACAACGACCACCATCGACACCGTTGACCTACAGGGCGTTGGTGGAAATTGGGCTACAGTTGGTCGAAAAAGTAGAGGAGGGAGGAGAGTGCGTAGACAGAGAGAGAAGAGGAAAGGTAAGAGTGTAGGACTGAGAATAGGAACTCTGAATGTTGGTACTATGACAGGGAAAGGTAGAGAGCTGGCTGATATGATGGAGAGAAGGAAGGTGGATATACTGTGTGTACAGGAGACCAGGTGGAAGGGTAGCAAGGCTCGTAGTATAGGAGCAGGATTCAAGCTGTTTTATCATGGTGTGGATAGTAAGAGAAATGGGGTAGGTGTGGTCCTGAAGGAGGAGTTTGTGAGGAATGTCCTGGAGGTGAAGAGAGTGTCAGACAGGGTGATGAGTCTGAAGTTAGAGATTGAAGGTGTGATGTTGAATGTTGTTAGTGGTTATGCCCCACAGGTAGGTTGTGAGTTAGAGGAGAAAGAGAGATTCTGGAGTGAATTAGATGAGGTGATGGAGAGTATTCCCACGGGTGAGAGAGTGGTGATAGGAGCGGATTTTAATGGACATGTTGGTGAGGGGAACACAGGTGATGAGGAGGTGATGGGCAAGTTTGGAGTTAAGTAAAGGAACCTTGAAGGACAGATGATAGTGGACTTTGCTAAGAGGATGGACATGGCTGTGGTTAACACTTATTTTCAGAAGAGGGAGGAGCATAGAGTGACTTACAAGAGTGGAGGTAGGAGCACACAGGTAGACTACATCCTATGTAGAAGAGGCAATCTGAAAGAGATTAGTGACTGTAAAGTAGTAGTGGGAGAGAGTGTAGCCAGACAGCATGGGATGGTGGTGTGTAGGATGACTTTGATGGTCTGTAAGAAGAAGAGGTCAGAGATAGAGAAGAAAACCAAGTGGTGGAAGCTGAAAAAGGAGGAATGTTGTGAGGAATTTAGACAGAAGTTGAGGCAGGCTCTGGGTGGTCAGGTAGTGCTGCCAGATGACTGGGAAACTACAGCAGAAGTGATCAGGGAGACAGGGAGAAAGGTGCTGGGTGTGTCATCTGGAAGGAGGAAAGAAGATAAGGAGACTTGGTGGTGGAATGAGGAAGTTCAGGATAGTATCCAGAGGAAGAGGTTAGCCAAGAAGAAGTGGGACATGGACAGGACAGAAGAGAATAGACAGGAATACAAGGAGTTACAGCGCAGAGTGAAGAGGGAGGTGTCTAAGGCCAAGCAGAAGGCATATGATGAGTTGTGCACTAGGTTAGACACTATAGAAGGACTTGTACAGGTTAGCTAGGCAGAGGGATCGAGATGGGAAGGATGTGCAGCAAGTTAGAGTTATTAAGGATAGAGATGGAAGGGTGCTCACAAGTGAGGAGAGTGTACAGAGGAGATTGAAGGAGTACTTTGAGGAGCTGATGAATGAGGAAAATGAGAGGGAAAAAAGAGTAGAAGAGTAGAACTCTGTGGAACAGAAAGTAGATAAGATTAGAAAGGATGAAGTCAGGAAGGCTTTGAAGAGGATGAAAAGTGGGAAGGCAGTTGGTCCTGACGACATCCCGGTTGAGGTCTGGAAGTGTCTAGGAGAGGCAGCTGTGGAATTTTTAACTAGTTTGTAAGACAGGGTTTTAGAGAGTGAGAGGATGCCTGAGGAATGGAGAAGAAGTGTGTTAGTGCCGATCTTTAAAAATAAGGGTGACGTGCAGAGTTGCAGCAACTATAGGGGGATAAAGTTGATGAGCCATACAATGAAGCTATGGGAAAGAGTAGTGGAAGCTAGGTTAAGGAAGGTAGTGGAAATTTGTGAGCAGCAGTATGGCTTCATGCCCAGAAAGAGCACAACAGATGCAATTTTTGCTCTGAGAATTTTGATGGAGAAGTATAGGGATGGTCAGAGGGAGTTGCACTGTGTGTTTGTAGACTTGGAGAAAGCGTATGACAGGGTGCCAAGAGAAGAGCTGTGGTACTGTATGAGGAAGTCAGGAGTAGCAGAGAAGTATGTCAGAGTGGTGCAGGACATGTATGAGAGGAGCAGGACAGTGGTGAGGTGTGCTGTAGGTCAGACAGAGGAGTTCAAAGTGGAGGTGGGACTGCATCAGGGATCGGCTCTGAGCCCCTTCCTGTTTGCTATAGTGATGGACCAGTTGTCAGAGGAGGTCAGACAGGGGTCTCCTTGGACAATGATGTTTGCAGATGACATTGTTATCTGTAGTGAGAGCAGGGAGCAGGTGGAGGAAAGCCTGGAGAGGTGGAGGTTTGCGCTGGAGAGAAGAGCAATGAAAGTCAGTCGTAGTAAGACAGTACATGTGTGTGAATGAAAGGGAGGGAAGTGGAACAGTAAGGTTACAGGGTGAAGAGGTGAAGAAGGTACAGGAGTTTAAGTACTTGGGGTCAACAGTCCAGAGTAATGGAGAGTGTGGGAAAGAGGTAAAGAAGCGAGTGCAGGCAGGTTGGAATGGGTGGAGAAAGGTGTCGGGAGTTCTGTGTGATAGGAAAATATCAGCGAGAATCAAGGGGAAGGTGTACAGGACAGTGGTGAGACCAGCCATGCTGTATGGTTTAGAGACAGTGTCACTGAGGAAGAGACAGGAGTCAGAGCTAGAGGTAGCAGAGCTGAAGATGTTGAGGTTCTCTTTGGGAGTGACAAGGTTGGACAGGATTAGGAACGAGTACATCAGAGGGACAGCTCATGTTGGACGTTTGGGGGACAAAGTTAGGGAGGCCAGATTAAGATGGTTTGGACATGTTCAGAGGAGGGAGAGTGAGTATATTGGTAGGAGAATGTTGGACATGGAGCTGCCAGGCAGGAGGCAAAGAGGAAGGCCAAAGAGGAGGTATATGGATGGAATTAATGAGGATATGAAGCTAGTGGGTGCAAGTGTTGAGGATGCAGAAGATAGGGATAGGTGGAGAGAGATGATTCGTTGTGGCGACCCCTGAAGGGAGAAGCCGAAAGAAGAAGAAGACACTACATGCAGCACTTTGCCAAAAGGTGAATAAATGAGAGAACAAAGCAATATGTTTAAAGATGATGTTTAAAACCATTAGGGAAGCAGTTAAGATAAGCTGTTGTGTGTGTGTGTGTGTGTGTGTGTGTGTGTGTGTGTGTGTGTGTGTGTGTGTTTTAATAAAATAAAAATTAATTATAATAAAGCCTAATCCAGTCCAAACACAAAGTCAGTGGTTTCTGGCATTTAAACTACAATACATTTACCGCAATGACTTCACAAAAGCATTTAGCAGAGTGATTACCTCAGAGCTGTGCCGGTCACATTCCCTGTGCTTTCGCTTTGTGTATTCCACCAAATAAATGTGGGAGTTGTTATATCTCCATATGATCCCATCAGGGCTCTGGAAACACCTCAACACAAATAGCTGCAGCAGAAAGGTGTACAGTCCTCTAGTCACCTGAACACAGAATTTATGCAAATTGTGTGAAGGTCAGTGAATGATACACAGTACAGTAGAGTTGTGTTCACAGCAGACTAGTTGTGGGGAATCTCTCTCAGCCTTTAGTAATGTATCACCACAAAGCAGTG
>JAUCMX010000114.1:0-25000 GCA_033459395.1 Hemibagrus guttatus | reverse complement strand
TTGCACTTCTTTGCCTTGTGCTGAGCTGACAGATGTTTGTATGATGGCGTCCAAGCAAAAGAAACTCGGTTAAACAAAGTCAAGTTAACAATAAAGAGAGGGCTCCTGTGGGATTAGAACCTCTTTGGATCCCTCAAGCACCTAGCAGCAAATGTCTTTTGTGTCTGTGGTTAACTGATAAGTTGCTAAAGGAAGTATCTTTGATATTTAACATTTAACTTCAAATGAATTATTTCATAGGTTTTTGTACAGTCTCTCATTGACTCTGTATCACTGTGCTACTACTCTAAGAGCACAGTGATATAGTGCAGTATCTGAGATCTGCAGATCTTTGATAGTAAGTACAGTAGAGTCTGGGGATGTTTCTGCATTGAATCGAGAGCCAGAGGGGTTGTAATCATCAGATCTTGACTTTGCACCTTTATACAGTAAAAAATGTGGTGCGCTGTTAGGATATTGTTTGTACCAGTAAAGAATAACATAATCATTGCTTGACTCATATGAACATCTCAGAGTAACAGTGTCTGTTTCCTTCATGACAATATTGGCATCTTCCTCCTTTGGTCCAAATTTATCTGCAAAACTGTCTGTGTATAGAATATATATAATTCAGAATATATAATTCAGATATAAAAACATTAATAAAGTATTATTTTTAATTCAAAGAGTAAAGAGTATTAGTTAATAATAAAAAAATAATGACCTCTAACTAGAGTGAGAATCAGTGGTATGTATCTCACTATGTACAGTAAGTTGTATAGTTGAGCCATTTCTGAACACAGCTCTGTGAGGATTCTGTATAATAGTGCTGTATGTGCTGAACTTTACACGTCTCTAGAAGGCCACACCCAGGAAGTGATGCTGTTGTAGCGTAATTATACACAGATCATCACTTCACAGTATCAGTGACAGGGAACTGAGTCACTAATACAACACAGAACTATTCCACTGTTGCTGATCAACTTTTTGTGTGATTTTGTTTAGATGTTTTGGGATGTTTTGTTTTCCTTTTGCTCTCTTTTTTTTCTTAGTTTATTAGTTATTCCTTTTTTTTTTTACCATGAATGGTTTTAGCTGAATGGAAATATTATTTCTTTACTCTAATATGTTAATTTCATAAAGCTTCATGAAGCGCCACCCCACAGCTTCACATGACAGTGTCACCAATGTTGCTGACAGATTGTTGATTTTTACTGATGAAGCCAGGATTTACTTACAGTCAGTAAATTAATTAAAGTCATTTAATTACACATTAAATCAGTGGTGTCTGCATCTACATCTGGAACCAATATTCCATTTAAATCCAAACTAGGCTCACTAGTGTGTTATGTAGATGGAGATGCAGACACCACTGATTTAATGTGTAATTAAATCATAAATTTATCTGTCATAACATAACATAAATAAATCTGTTGAGTATTTTTGTGAACAAACTACAAACTACGTTCACCCTATGGACACTTTGGTAATAATCGTGTCTAACCATAACAGTAACTGTTTCAGTTTTTTGAAACTTTTCTAGTAATATATTTCCTCTAGTAGGCTAGATAAGAACAGAAATACTGATGAAACACTACAATTTAAATTAAAATCCAAAATTATAAAGCTCAGTGTGTCTATTTACATATGAGCCATTAACCATGACTGTGGAGTTTAACCTGAGAAAGAAATTAAATACTGAACATGGACACAACAAAACAGGTGGAAATCCCATTTCATGCTGGTGATTATTGTTTACTGACCAGTTGATTAAGTAACAAAGATTAGCAGTCTAATTTTTCCTAACATCTAATATGTAAATGTTATCTAGAATGACTACAACACTTGATTTATCAGTATTAACAAATAAAACAGATGAGTATTGGAATAGTGTAGTTTAGTTTCTGTGGTACTACAAAACCTATACAGAATCCTGCACTTCAACAGAGGACCGGTCAAGCTGATAGTGTTTCATTAATATTAGTTCAGTTACTTAGGCTGATAATGTGTTAAGTTTTAATATGTCAGGATGGCCGAGCGGTCTAAGGCGCTGCGTTCAGGTCGCAGTCTCCCCTGGAGGCGTGGGTTCGAATCCCACTTCTGACATTGGTTTCTTTCCTTTGTGTTGTGATCCTGTACAGAAGTCTGTTGTTGTATGTTGACAACAATTCTGGGGGGCAGTGGTTGGTTAAGGGTTGTTGATCAGCAGAATGTGGTTCGAGCTACACCTGAGCAAGGCTCTTTACCCTCACTACTCGAAGAGTGCTATATCATGGCTGACCCTGTGCTCTGACCCAATTTCAAAGTTGGGATATATGTAGAAAGTATTTGATTTGTGACAAATAAAGGCTTCTTCTCTATATATGTATGAACATAGATGTGAGAAAAGTACTCTTTTATTTTAAAGTTCTTGAGGTGATGTAAGAAGGTGAAGGGTGCTGTTATCGGCATGTGCTCTGTGGCTGTGAATTCCAGGCAGTGCTGAGCAGAGACCCAGGAACTTAAAGGGCACAGCAGGATTGGGGAACATCATCCTCACTTAGGTAGATGGAAGCAATCATTATCACAGCACAACAAACTCCATTATCTTTCTGTGTCAATATATTCCATTCCATTGTCTGTACCGCTTATCCGATCTATTCTCGAGTCACGGGCAGCCTGTGCCTATCTCAGGCGTCAAGGCAGGATACTATGGGAAGCCAAACACATCAAAAGTTGGACAAAACCGCACCACCCAAATGAGCCGCCCTGGGCGGACCAAATATCTGCGCGGCCCAATCGACAGACCAGCGCTGCTCGAAAAACACAAAACCTGAGTGACCCACTGGGAAGCGCTGCACGACTCTGATGGAAGTAGACCGCACCCACCATCAATTTACATTTTACCCACAACTCTGGTTCTGAATGAGGATTTTGTCGATACCAGTAGAAATTGGTAGCTGAGTCATCATATGTGCAGGTTAGTGTGATGATGCTGCCTTCACTTGAAGATATGATGGTTTGGTCTGGTGTAATGCTGCTGTCAACAGATAGTGTAACTTTCCACAGATCATCACTTCACAGTATCAGTGACAGTGAACTGAGTCACTAACACAATGCAAAATTATTCCACTGTAGCTGAATTATTAATGTTCTTTTCTCAGTTGTTTGCAATTAGATTATTTATCTAAATTTGTGATTTTCTGACATAGACACACGAAACAGTAGAGCCTATGGAAGTTGCCCACCTTTTGCAGCTATAACAGCTTCAAGTCTTCTGGGAAGGCTTTCCACAAGGTTTAGGAGTGTGCTTATAGGAATTTTTGACCATTCCTCTAGAAGCACATTTGTGAGGTCAGGCACTGGTGTTGGACGAGAAGGCCTGGCTCACAGTCTCCGCTCTAATTCATCCCAAAGGTGTTCTATGGGGTTGAGGTCAGGACTCTGTGACGTTCCTCCACATTAAAGTCGCTCATCCATGTCTTTATGGACCTTGCTTTGGTGTGCAGTCATGTTGGAACAGGAAGGAGTCATCCCCAAACTGTTCCCACAAAGTTGGGAGCACAAAATTGTCCAAAATGTCTTGGTATGCTGAAGCATTAAGAGCTCCTTTCACTGGAACTAAGGGGCCAAGCCCAACCCCTGAAAAACAACACCTGAATTCAATGATTTGGAGCGGTGTCCAAAAACTTTTGGCAATATAGGGTACTTTGCAAATGTAGATTTAAATCCCTCATGAGTAACCCAGAGGTGACAGTTACAAGGAAGAAACCTTAAGACTCCAAATCATTACAGCATACAGGCTGTAGCTACTCAGACTGCGAGAGCTGAACACAGACACACAAAGTAAAACGCTTTGAAGTGACAGTAGAGGCTCCGCCCTCACAAGGTGTATAACACAGCATATTAATCTAATATTGAATAAATATATCAAATACAGGAATACTCATCTTCTAAGCTGTGAATTGTGAAGTTTGAAGTATACAATGTTTGTATATCAGAATAGATTATTTAATTGATGATGTAATTGATTTTAATGAGGTGGTGCTGGAAGTTTGGGGAAGTGATTAGATGTGTTATTGTTGTGTTTATTTTGTTCAGTTACTGAGTGACTGTCTGGGGGAAGAAGCTGTTACAGAGGCTGCCAGTGGTGATCCAGATGTTCTGATACCTTCTGTCAGATAGCAGGAGAAGGGTGGAGGTTATATCCATAAATATAAATAAAGTTAGTGGCTTTAAAAAAGCATGTTTATTTTGTAAGGATCTTCATTAAAGGTCAGAGAGACCCTGATGTTTCCAGTGGTTTTTACAATCTGCTGTAGGTTCTTGTGCTCTGAGACTCAGTTTCACATAGTAAACAGTGGTACAGCTGTTCAGGATGCTAGCAATATATTTTCCTGAATGTAGTGATGAGGATGAGAGGGAAGTGTGTGTTCTGTCTCTGCAGGAAATTGAGACTCTTATGGGATTTTCTGGCCCAGAAAAGATCCTCTGTGATGTGCATCCAAGACTGTCTCCATGATCAGACCAGCAGAGGAGCACAGCTTAATCACTGAGGATCAGTAGTGATAGATTTGTCTCTAAATGAACATACTGTCTCCTAATAATACAACAATGTGTCAAAAATATAAACTCTGTATTAATCTACAATAGAGAATAATATGGCATGTAAATTCAAAATTATCAGTAGAACTGCTTTCAGTATAACAAAACTGTGTGAAAGTTTTTGTACAGTGCAGCTGGATTTCCTGTCACTGTGGGCTGCAGAGCACAGTAGTATAGAGCAGAGTCTGATACAGCAGCAGAGGAGATGATCAGATCCACTTGTTTATCATTGTCATCAACTTTACAGACATTCTTGGGGGAGGATTGGAATTATAGTTCCACTTTGAACAATATAAAGAAGGATCTCAGGTTTAGATTTTGGATATTGTCTGTACCAGTGCAGGTAGTCTACTCCACCACTTTTTTTGTATTTGCAGGACAGAGTAACATTATCACCTTCATCTACAGCTTTATGAGTGAAAAGTGGCTCTATTGAATCTGCCATGGAGTCACCTGTCATAGAGAAGAGAACATAATGTTTTTAACATTTAAACAATCAACAGGAAATACTTAAGTCAGACCCACACTCTGCATTTTCACACTGCATCACCACACAGACTAATATTTAATATAATATAGTTAATATTTCTGCAATAACAAAAAGTCAATGTTAACTCACCTAGTGAAAGGCACAGATACATGAATATAACAGTGAACATGATGACTGGTCTTAGCTCAGTGAAAATAGTCCAGATCTTTCTGTAATCTAATATGTTAACACCATAAAGCTTCAAAATTGCTCCACCCCACAGCATCACATGACAGTGTCACCAATGTTGTTGTCAGATTGTTGATTCTTACTGAAACATCCTGGCTTTACATTCAGCCTCATATGGGGAACCTGTCCAGAGCACATTTAAGCAAACACATACTGAAAGCAAGGAATTAATGTATGTATGTAAAAATGATCAGTTTAATCTAGTAAAAATAGACATTAGATGAGTATTTATTCTTATTACAGTTCAGTCTTAATGGACAGTTGTGTTGTTTAATCAGAATGCTATCTCTGAAATTAGCTTAGGAACTAAGAGTAACCAGGGCAGGGATTAGGATATTATATCAGCAGTATGTATGATAGAAGAACAAGTATACTCTATGTCACAAAGGTTTTACTGTGAAAAGTAGCATCATCATCTCAGAGAATGTGAGCAGGTTGTGTGGTGCTCTAGTACTTGATCCACAATAAGATAAGTGACTGCGCCATCTTGTGTTCACTGAAGGAAAAAACCTTATCACACTAATAAATAAAACCGTACAAACAGGTCATACAGACACATACATACTTTCTCTGGATTATTCATTCATTGACAGAGTACCAACCCATCACAGGGCACACACACTCTCACTACAGACAATTTAGAGATACCAATCAACCTACCATGCATTTCCGGAGGAAACCAGAGTAAACCCCCGAGGCACGGGGAGAACATGCAAACTCCACACACACATTCCCAGAGGCAGGAATCGAACCCCCAACCCTGGAGGTGTGAGGCAAACGTGCTAACCACTAAGCCACCGTACTGCCCCCTACTCTGGATTAATAATAATATATTAGACCTTACATTTAAACTGTATTTACAACACCAGGTAGTTTGTGGTATCTTCATAACATCCATCCATTTCTCTCAAATACTGCTGGTTTTGTCATTGTGTATGTGTTTCTGTATTTTCTTTATGTTATTAAATGTAAAGCAGAAGAAAGGAATAAGAAAAAAAAAAACTAAAAGGAAACAGATGTTGAAATTATTTTAACAAGGCAACAACTAAACTGAATTGTCCATTGTGTAATATTTTATATTCACATGACATACTTCCTGTCCTATCAGGGGATTAAACACACACACACACACACACACACACACACACACACACACACACACACACACACACACACACACACACACACACACACACACACAATTCCCTTTAGATAAATTTATTTAGATGCTTGATCATGAATCACAACCTATTATATTTTAAACCAACATACTTTTAGGAAGTGATTCTTTCTCACACTGAACACTGCAAAAGAGCAGAAGACAACAATGCACTAATGAATAAGACAGTTCTGGTTACTTGTTTAAAAATACAAGGTATTGGTTTGCTGATAATAAGATAATCCTTAGTTTTGGAGATGATCTCATCTGTTGAGGTTTTACTTGTTGAAAATCGGGCTATCACTGATTAGTTTGACTATTATATATGTGAAGTTACTACACTTAGACAATAAAATGCCCTTCATCTGCAGTGTAATTACTCCAGTCAGAACAGAGAGGCTCATGAGTCCACTGGCATTGTGGACTTCCAGAGCCTTGTCTTTAGTGCACTTGTTATATGAAGAAATATGAAGAAATATGACAGTAGGAAATTTGTTAGGAGAAATTGCACTTTTGTGTGAATGAGTATGTAAAAGGGTTTGTGTATAGAGCGCTGCAAAAGACTGGCATCCCATTCAGGTTGTTTTCCTATCTCATGTGTGGGACCAGTGTTCATTTTGACAGCCATTTTTGATTTAGTCTTAGTCTTTATCTTCAGACGAAAATGGTTATTAGTCTTAGTCACATTTTAGTCATTTTAGTCTTTCATAGTTTTAGTCTAGTTTTAGTCAAAGAAAAGCCATTGCATTTTTGTCAAGTTTAATCATTAGTTTTAGTCTATGTAGTGTTTATTTTCTATGTAGTGTTTAGACAAAAATAATCATTATAATTTTTCTCTCTTTAGACCAATTAAGCTTATGAGAAATTTGAATCAAGATAACAAGCTATATCGACACTGCACTCTTAGCACTTGTGCAGCTCTACATATCTCTTTTTCTTAGTTGGAGATCTGCCTGCTGTGCTGCCCTTGCTAATTTATAAGGTAGGATCATACATTAAGGATAAAATGTGGTCTATAGTTCAAGTATCAAGTAAAAACCAACAATGTTTTCTTTAGCTGTTATGGAAAAATTGCATTTAAATGTGCAATAAACAGACAGATGTTCAAAAGCAGCTGAACATATATTACTAACATACCTCTGTCTGCCAACAGTATTTACTGTATAATAACCATTAAGGGTGTACATTTGGAAGTAAAATAAATTTTTTTATGAAATCTGTCAACTCAGATATGGGAGAATCAACTTCTCCAGAATGTAATTAGGGAAGAAATCATGTAGTGTATTCCAGCCTTAAGCATACGTACATGGGCAATAACTTAAACAACTTCCAAATCCATCTGTCATTTTAGAAACAACTTGCTATCTGCATGCTATTACGTTAGTACAACAAATATGCTATGGCCTAAATAATCTTGCTACAGCACATGATACAGATTTCATTAGAAACAGAAGTGAATGCTGCAGAACAGCCGAACTGTTGTACAATATATAATGAAGCATTGTACATTTATGAAAGTCTGGCTCAGAACTGTGCAGTAAGGCAAGCTAATTTATGTTAATTAACAGAAAGCTAAAACATAAAAACGTAAAACTTGCTAGCAAATTTCCCTGTGGACACACCCAGTAACACTGACCTAACGTTAAGAAAAAGTAGTTAAATAAGACTAAATAGTTGACTTTCCGTGACAGAAGCTGCATCAATAGCAGGGTGATGCTCCTTCATATACTGCTCAAGATTTGTGGTATTCTTTCCGCCTATTTTATAGCCACAGGGCTTCTCTCCGTTTTCTGTGACAGTGCACAATGTTTTTTTTTTCAGAGGAATTATAACAGCATAAATATAAGTTTTCAGGCATTCCTCATCAATGTCATTCCACATGTCACCGTGGACTTTTTTTCCTTCAAGGTTTGTCCTAGCAATGATGACTTTTTTAGTGACAATGACATAAGAAAGATCAAAACATGTCTTAATGTTACTTACTCTCGTCCCAGCAAACCTTGTGATCCCAGGGGTCATTTTGATGACATTTGCAGCAGCTGCCCTGCCATGTAATTCAGGAGGTACTGAGCTCCAATAGATGATACCACTGTTGGATTTGAATGTTTCAGCAGGAGAGCAGCTTCAGCACCGGCAACCTCCTCATCAGACTCATCAGATGTGTCTGTGTCTTCCGGTTGATACTCTACATCATCTTCCTCCTCAGAAACCTGTTCATCCAAATCACTATGCTGCTCTGTGTCCTCTACCTCATTTTCAGCAAAGATATGATCCAGAGCTTGGCTTGTTGTAAATCTTCTTCTCATTTTTGTTTTAAACTGAATTGGTCTTATGCATGCATTACGTGTCTGTACATGTCAGTCTTTGTTTGTTTTGTTTGTTCAGGGAAGGTGACAAACAAGCAAAAAGAGAAGCCCCTAACTGAAGCACACAGGGTTGGGAGAGTAGCTAGCTGGCTGGCTGGGCTGTTGGCTGACAGTGTTAGTGAGCTGGCAGTGGGTTTATGATTTCAGGTTTGGCAATAATTATTGTTTTATAATCTTATATTATAACTGGGTCGAAACTGACCCTAACAACACAAAGGTCATAATTTTCACTAGAGCATTTTATAATTTAGTAAAGTTAATTTTTTTGTTTTATTTTGTTTAAATAGAGGTTCCTGACAAAGTCAAAAAGCCTTGATTCAATAAACAAATTTATGTGGTACTTTCATGCATTTAAAACCTAACAACGGGTCAGTGCTGACCAGTATCTACCCTGATTGAGCCTCCCTAACACACCCAAATAAAATGTTTCACTATGCTGGTGTAAACAAGATGACTTCCATTTGTTTCAGAAGGTATGAACACCATCTAAATTTGATAAATTTCTTGCAACCTCTGTGATAAACAGACTAGCATCAATGTGCTCCTTAATCTCTATCACAACTGAACCTTTGCGTACCTGCTATACTTTCTTTTTTTTTTTTTTTACATTGAATCATTTAAGTGCCAGCATCTTAGTGTCGCTTGTGATCGTACATTTTTCCAAACTTGTGTTCAGACGCATTTTTAATGTATTTTTTTCTCAGCAGAGCAACAACCTTCAGCGCAATAAGGGAGATGCTGAAAGCATGGGAAGCTGTTGCATCGTAAATTGAGAAGCATCACCCTAATAAGGTAGTGGCTACAAATTTGTTTAATGATAATGCTGTGTCACATTTTCACCAAATTTTGAAGTGTAGGCAAAAACAAATGTCTCTAGACAACTTTCTAGTAAAAAAGGATGCTAAAGAAACTGCCAGTAATGCCAGTGTTTCTAAAAGAGTTAAAGCTAGTGAGTCAGTCGAGACTGCAGCGAATGAAGAAGTATGGGAAGATGAACACACAAAAAGAGGGACGAAACCACGCCACCCGATTGAGCCGCCCTGGGCAGACCAAATAAATGCATGGCCCAATGGACAGATCAGCATGACAGTCTGGATAGTGCAGAGATGAGCTGGTTTACTTATGCCGCCCAGTTGATAGCGCAGCACGGACCAGTTTCAGCTGACCAGCATGGACCAACTTGAGCAGCGCTGCTCGAACCAAAAAACTTGCCAGTGACCCACTGGGAAACGCTGCGCCACTCTGATGGAAATAGAAGCCACCCATCATCAATTTACATTTTACCCACAATTCTCTGCTAGGAAGCACAAGTGCAAACCAGGCATGGCAAGGCGCATAGTAGAAACAATATTAAGTAGTCCTCACATTTGAATAAAATTGACGAGGCTTTGGAAAATAGAAGAAACACTTCACAAAATGCAGAAAATGAAGTTAGAAGTCTTTTTAATCCTCAAGTTTTAACACAAACGAGACCAGCAACACAATCGTTGCAACTAGACATGCATGTAATTCCACGAAGTACTGTCGAACAACACTGCAGTTTCCATAAAGGAAAAATGAACATAATAAATTTAAGAAGTTCAACTTCATACTGTCTAGCAATATTGTTGTAGCCTAAGCATGAAACAGCTTTCATGTGCACTTTACACTACAGCGGAGGATTGTGGGTAAAATTGATGGTGGGTGGGGTCTATTTCTATCAGAGTCGTGCAGCGCTTCCCAGTGGGTCACGCAGGTTTGTGGTTCGAGCAGCACTGTCCAAGTTGACACATGCTGCTCGACTGAAACTGGTCCGCGATGCGCTATCCACTGGGCGGTGCAAGTCCAGACTGTCACACTGATCTGTCCATTGGACCGCACAGATATTTGGTCCGCCCAGGGGATGTGTTCGGCTTCAGATTCTCCTCCTTTCCCCCAATAACCCTCCACCTCCTCCTCCCCTCCGTCTCCCTTGCACCAGGAGCTACCTTCTTTCTTCGTAAGTTACAACCGGATTTATTTCTTTTTGTTTTATTGATTATTTATTCATTTTCAGGTTAATTTCTATTAATAATCTTTTTATTTCATGTCCCAAAATGCCTTTGGGATATTTTCTGCAAGGTTGACAATGTTCCTTTGGGACGCCTTGGAAAATATTATTCTCCTTCCCTAGATTATACTACACCTCTTAAATTAGACACTTCTGAATGTTATGAATCCATAAACAAGTTGTATAATATTGTGCCTCTTAGAATATATGACCAATTCCTAATTTGTGTTTGTACATATACATGAATGAAAATTAATCAGAATGAATCATGGGAAAAAACTGTCCAGCTACGTACAATGAATTTCATTTAAAACAGTACACACCAGCAACAAGTGACACAGTGTCTCTTTATTTTTTTCTGTTACTTCAGCTGCATATGTTACCACAAATGTCTTTTGTGTCTGTGGTTAACTGATAAGTTGCTAAAGGAAGTATCTTTGATATTTAACATTTAACTTCAAATGAATTATTTCATAGGTTTTTGTACAGTCTCTCATTGACTCTGTATCACTGTGCTACTACTCTAAGAGCACAGTGATAGAGTGCAGAATCTGAGATCTGCAGATCTTTGATAGTAAGTACAGTAGAGTCTGGGGATGTTTCTGCATTGAATCGAGAGCCAGAGGGGTTGTGCTGAACTGAACTTGCTAACTTTGCACCTTTAAGCAGTAAAAACTGTGGTGCGCTGTTAGGATATTGTTTGTACCAGTAAAGCAGAATGTTATTACTGCTTGACTCATATGAACATCTCAGAGTAACAGTGTCTGTTTCCTTCCCCACAATGTTGGCATCTTCCTCCTTTGGCCCAATTTTATCAGCAAAACTGCCTGTTGTATTGAAAAATAATTAATAAAGATATAATTCAAATATCTAAACATTTTAAAAATTCTGACATTAAAAAGAAATGAATTGAATCTATGAATATTAGTTAATTCCATTAATTAATTGATGAACTGATGAAAATTACCTGTAACTAGAGTGAGAATCAGTGGTATGTATCTCACTATGTACAGTAAGTTGTATAGTTGAGCCATTTCTGAACACAGCTCTGTGAGGATTCTGTATAATAGTGCTGTATGTGCTGAACTTTACACGTCTCTAGAAGGCCACACCCAGGAAGTGTTGCTGTTGTAGTGTAACTTTACACAGATCATCACTTCACAGTATCAGTGACAGTGAACTGAGTCACTAATACAATACAACATTATACCACTACAGCTGAATAACCACAGTGGGAATTATTATTGTCCTTTTCTCACTTATTAGTCAGATAATAGAAGAAGTTGCTTTCGGCTGCTCCCTGTTCGGGGTCGTCACAGCGGACCAACTGGTCCGCACATCAACTTGGCAAATGTTTTACGCCGGATGCCCTTCCTGACGCAACCCTTCTATTTTTTTTCCGGGCTTGGGACCAGCATTGCATCCAATGGCTGGGGTTCGAACCCGGGCCTTTCGCATGATAGGCGAGAAACCTATCACTGAGCCACCAATGCCTCATTACAGCCATGACTGAATACATTTCTCTATTAAACACAATTCTTTACCACACAGGTGCTCATATATTCTGTAGTATGCTTCCTCAGAGCTTCTTATTAAACTGTTGATCTGTATTTAAATGCATTTCAGATGTATTTGTCTGTATCTTGTTTACACATGAATATACAAATACAATATGAATCATTTAAAAACATTCAAATAGAAATTAGTATGTCATGTTAATATAGATTTATTGATATTAATAACAGCTAGTGTATCAGGGTGGATAAGTAACATTGTTTTGTCAGCTTGTGAGCTCTCTTATATAAATGACAGATTTATATCTACATTCACCACTGCAAAGAAACATTTTGTTTAATATGAAAATAAAATAATGAATAATATAAATGTCCTACCAACATCAGTTATAGCTATGTATGTATAATAATGTATAAGTAGATACAAACCCTCTCTACCTCATAAACAATATAAGCAGCTGCTTAGTGTGACAATTGGCATCAATATTTTTTTCTGGACATCCACACAGATGTTGTGTATTAATCATTTTATATTAGATCTTATATTTCAATTGCAAATACAAAATCATCAGCAGACCTGCCTTAAGTATAACAAAACGGTGTGAAAGTTTTTGTACAGTGCAGCTGGATTTCCTGTCACTGTGGGCGCCAGAGCACAGTAGTATAGAGCAGAGTCTGATACAGCACATTAGACACTGTTGCTCCCATCCGATTAAAAAGGGTCAGAGATAAAACATCTGCACCATGGTACAATAGTCACACTCACGCCCTCAAGAGAGCAACCCGTAACCTAGAGCGAAAATGGAGAAAAACTAAATTAGAAGTCTTCAGAATTGCGTATAAAGACAGTATGTCTAACTATAGACAGGCTCTAAAAGCTGCTAGGGCTGAGCATTTGAGCAAACTTATAGAAATAAACCAAAACAATCCCAGATTCTTATTTAGTACAGTGGCTAGATTGACAAAACATCAGATATCTGAAGAGAATACTCCATCACAGCTTAATAGTGAGGACTTTATGAACTTTTTCACCGACAAAATCGATAGTATCAGGAACAAAATAATTGATTTTCAACCTTTGACAGCATCCGGTGACCTAGTCCAACCAAAAAGCTACACATTCAAAGCTACAATGCTTTACAGGTATGGGGAAGGAAGAGCTGTATAAACTTATCACTAAGGCTAATTCAACAACATGTTTGTTAGATCCAATTCCAACTAGATTACTGAAAGAAGTGATACACACAGCTGGAGAGCCTCTCCTCAACATTATTAATTCCTCGTTATGTTTGGGTCACGTCCCTAAACCTTTCAAGCTGGCAGTTATTAAGCCTCTTCTTAAGAAACCTAAACTAGACCCTAATGACCTAATGAATTACAGACCAATTTTAAACCTTCCTTTTATATCTAAAATATTAAAAAAGGTTGTGTCTACTCAATTATGCTCCTTCTTACAAGAAAACAATATCCTTGAAGAATTTCAGTCAGGTTTCAGGCCCCATCATAGCACAGAAACTGCACTATTAAGATCACAAATGACCTTTTTTTAGCTTCGGACCAAGGCTTATCTCAATATTAGTCTTACTTGATCTTAGTGCTGCATTCGACATTTTAGATCATAACATTCTCGTAGACCGCTTACAAAATCACATAGGTATTCAGGGACAGGCATTAAAATGGTTCAGATCCTACCTGTCTGATCGATACCATTTTGTAGATTTAAATGGAGAAATGTCCAGTGTAATGCCAGTGGAATATGGGGCCCCACAAGGTTCAGTTTTAGGACCTCTGCTTTTCTCAATATACATGCTTCCCTTAGGCAACATCATTAGAAGGCATGGGATTAGTTTCCATTGTTACGCTGACGATACACAGTTATATATCTCATCAAAACCAGATGAAATATCTAAACTGTCTAGATTAACAGAGTGGTTAAAGATATAAAAGACTGGATGACTGAAAATTTTTCTATTACTAAATCCTGATAAGACGGAGATATTACTGATTGTTCCAAAAACCAGTACACAGAAGCTCTCACAATTCAACCTGTACTTAGAAGGATGTTCTATTACTACTAGCTCGACAGTGAAAGACCTGGGCGTAATATTAGACAGCAGTTTGTCCTTTGAAAAACATATTTCCGATATTACAAAAATAGCCTTCTTCCACCTCAGAAATATCGCCAAGCTTAGGAACATTTTATCTGTATCTGATGCAGAAAAGCTAGTTCACGCATTTATGACCTCCAGACTGGACTATTGTAATGCGTTATTTGGTGGTTGTCCTGCATCTTCAATAAACAAGCTACAGTTAGTCCAGAATGCAGCTGCCAGAGTCCTTACCAGGTCAAGAAAATATGACCATATAACCCCAATATTATCATCCCTGCACTGGCTACCTGTTAAATTTTGAATTGATTATAAACTAGCTCTACTTACATACAAAACCCTAAAAGGTTTAGCTCCCACGTATCTAGCCAGTTTTCTAACACATTACAATCCACCACGCTCCTTAAGATCTCGAAACTCCGGACTTCTGGTAGTTCCCAGAATATCAAAGTCTACAAAAGGGGGTAGAGCTTTTACGTATTTAGCTCCTAAACTTTGGAACAGTCTTCCTGACAGTGTTCAGGGCTCAGACTCAGTCTCCCAGTTCAAATGTAGACTAAAGACATATCTCTTTAGCCAGGCATACACCTAATAAATCCCATAACCTTGTACTCCAATACATCCGATTAAATGCACATTATCATCTAGTGCCTCCTAATATTATGAATAGCAGCTATGCTAATCCCTTTCCATTTGTTTCCCTTCTTCTACCCACCCCCGAGTCACACGAGATTGTGCCAGCTCCGGTGGCATCCAGAGATGGACCAGCTCTAGCCGGGTTCTGCTTTCTGAGGACTGGAGTAATCAAAGCAGCACTGCCAACCCTATGTGGACATTTTACACATAACACATGCTGTATCTGCATCACACAACTAATGAAGAAAGGACATTGTTCATATCACACTCTCCGTGTGTCACCCAGATGAGGATGGGTTCCCTTTTGAGTCTGGTTCCTCTCAAGGTTTCTTCCTAATACCATCTGAGGGAGTTTTTCCTTGCCACAGTCACCTGAGTCACCTCAGGCTCGCTCACTAGGGAAAATTTTGTCTAACATCTAAGACTGTTTGTTTGTATGTTTATTGTCTCTTATGTTCTGTAAAGCTGCTTTGAGACAATGCTCTTTGTTAAAAGGCTATACAAATAAAGTTGAACTGAATTGACCTTTTTCAGCACAGCATGAAAGGCCAAGCCTGCACCAGCCAGGAATCGAACCCGGTTCACAAGAACGGGAATCTTGCATGATACCACTACACCACTGGTGCTTAACTGACCAGAAGCAATGGTTAGTTGGGAGAACATTTAGTGATGAGGCCCTGAGGATACACCCTGGATGGAGTGCCAACCCATCGCAGGGCGCACACACACACACTTTCATTCACTAACCCCCAAAATTTCCCCTACAAATTTAGAGTGCCCAATCCCCCTTTTTAACCACCATGCCCCTTTTCGGGGAAAAAGGAAACCCCCCCAGTACCCGGGGGAAACCCCCAGGCCCGGGGAAACTCCAAATTTCCCACACCCCACAGGGTGGGGGGGGAAATTATTAAAATTTACAATTTCTAAGGTGGGAATATTTTTACCTCACAAATTAAAATAAGTTTTTTTCCCTTTTCTAACCCACACCCTCCTGTGGGGTTTCCATAAAACATTCAACTTTCAATCTCTAAAGGGCCACACCCGGAATCTCTTTTAGGAACTTTCACAAACCCCTTTCCTTCAGGCCCAATCCCCCAGTCACAAACCAAAACCCCAAAATAAAACAGTTTAAATCCTGTTTTTGATTTTTTTTATTTTCCCCGGGGTTTTTTTTTCCCTTTTCCCCTTTTTTTTCCCCTTAATTCAAGTCTTCCTTTTTTCCCTTTTTTTACCAAATTTGGTTTCCTTTTTAGCCTAATTTTAAATTTCCCTTTCTTTCTCTTTGGGTTTTTCAAAAACCTTCACCAACTCCCAACCCCCCCGGCACCCTGAAGGTAAACCCCGGGGCGGCGTTGTTAACCCCTGAAAACCGGTTTTTAAATTTACAGTTCCAGGTTAAATTTTAATTTTTAAAGCCATTTTTCCCAAAATTTAAACCCGGGGGGGCCGGCACAAACCCGGGAAACCCCCCTTTTCCAATTTAAATTCAAACTAGTTTCTAAAGTAAGCAAACATAACATTAAAACTAATCCATTTGACATAGTCATGTTGTTTTTATTTGTTTTTCAGATTCAATCTAGAATAGACCAAATAAATAAAGTGTAGCATTGTTCTAACTGTAATGGTACAAGAATGTCCAGAACAGAGTGTTTACTGGGTTTCTTATCTACAGTGTCCACTGGTTCCATGCAATAATAACCAGCCACATAATAAACTAGCTGTATGAGGAGTTGTTAATGAAGTGCAATGTGGGCTTTATTCTACAAACTCTAATATTGTGTCCATTAAAATACACTGTTACTACATTTGATGGTTAAATGATGGTTAATGTGACAGACTGATGATGAAGTGAATGTAAAAGTGTAAATAGCTCCATCTTGTGAGAAAAGCATGGCTCTTAAGTTGGAAAAAGGGAAAAAGAAGAGTAAAGCTCAGTGTAATCACTGCTTGACTCGATGAACATTTTAGAATAACAGAGTATGTTTTTTTTCCTGACAATGTTGGCATCTTCATCGGTCACCTTAATTTAATCTGCAAAACTTCCTGTTATAAAGAAGAATATAAATAACAGAAATAAATCTGTCAAGTATTTTTGTGAAAAAAACTACAGACTATGTTCACCCTTTCGACACTTTGGTAATATTCGTGTCTAACCATAACAGTAACTGTTTTAGTTTTTTGAAACTTTTCTAGTAATATATTTCCTCTAGTAGGCTAGATAAGAACAGAAATACTGATGAAACACTACAATTTAAATTAAAATCCAAAATTATAAAGCTCAGTGTGTCTATTTACATATGAGCCATTAACCATGACTGTGGAGTTTAACCTGAGAAAGAAATTAAATACTGAACATGGACACAACAAAACAGGTGGAAATCCCATTTCATGCTGGTGATTATTGTTTATTGACCAGTTGATTAAGTAAGAAAGATTAGCAGTCTAATTTCTCCTAACATCTAATATCTAAATGTTATCTAGAATGACTACAACACTTGATTTATCAGTATTAACAAATAAAACAGTTGAGTATTGGAATAGTGTAGTTTAGTTTCTGTGGTACTAAAAAAACCTATACAGAATCCTGCACTTCAACAGAGGACCTGTCAAGCTGATATTGTTTCATTAATATTAGTTCAGTTACTTAGGTAGATAATTTGTTAAACTTTAATAAGTCAAGATGGCTGAGCGGTCTAAGGTGCTGTGTTACGGTCGCAGTCTCCCCTGGAGGTGTTGGTTTGAATCCCACTTCTGACATTGGTTTCTTCTTTGTGTTGTGATCCTGTACAGAAGTCTGTTGTTGTATGTTAAAAGGAATCCTTCAGCAGTGGTGCTTCAAGTGGTTAAGTGTTGCTGGTTTGTTGAATGGCAAAATGGGGTTTAAGTCACATGGTCAGTCCCTGAGCAGGGCCTTTAAAGTAATATACGTTCTCACATTGAAAAAAATTATATGTTTAATTTATTTTTTTTATTTCAGATGTAAGTGTCAGGACATTCAGTGCTTTTGATGTGTAATTTCAATATAAAACAATAACACAAACACGTACACCTAAACAGAAACAAGCTCGTTATTTAAATTGAGAGCAGAAACAAAATAGCGTGAAGACAACTGTCAAGTAACAAAGACGCCATGTTTTCATCCGATTTCAACTGCAGTTTGTATTTCAGTTCCTTCCACCTTGTCATTTCTGTAGCTATGTGTATTCTACTTTGGTTGTAGTAGGTTTGATAAGCAGCTGCTGCCTCTTTTTCACTGAATCTGTCACTTTTTCTTATATAAGAATCCTTCATTGTTGTGATATGCTAATTAGGACACCCGCAAGTGTCACATGACTTTCTGCTCTCCTCTTGTCTCATTAGCATATGAAAAAACTTTTTTAAGAATTCAGTTTTATTTTATTGTACAATAACAGTTTGGGGGATTTGATGTTATTGATGTTATTATGCTTTCTTTCTGCTTTGTGCAGGTCTAGTCTGAGAACTTATCTTACTTTAAACCATTCAAAACTTTTAAGAGATAATTCTGTCTTTCATTCACACTTTCTTTTTTTTCTTTTCCACACTTTTCTAATTTAATTACAAATTGCTAGGAGTGAATGAGTAAATGTGTGTGTGCATGATGCACTGTAAAAGACTGGAATACTCAAAGAAATGAGCTTCCCCTAAATAAAAATTTATTAATAATAATACATTTACTATTAATATAAACTTCTTTTAAATTTTGAGAGAGAAAGAAAGAGTCCTTCAAAGTGCATATGTACATTTTTCTAATTCACCAGTAGAACTGTATTCAATATAACAAAACTGTGTGAGTTTTTGTACAGTGCAGCTGGATTTCCTGTCACTGTGGGCTGCAGAGCACAGTAGTATAGAGCAGAGTCTGATACAGCAGCAGAGGAGATGATCAGATCCACTTGTTCATCTCCATGAACTTTAGCAGACATTCTTGGGGAGATGTTTTGACTTAGATCTCCATTTGTAGAAATATAAAGCAGAAAGTCAGGTTTAGATTGTGGATATTGTCTATACCACTGCAGGTAGTTGTTAACTGAAACACTGAATTTGTATTTGCAGGACAGAGTAAAAATCATCACCTTCATCTACAGCTTTATGAGTGAAAAGCGACTCTATTGAATCTGCCATGGAGTCACCTGTCATATAGAAGAGAACATAATGTATTTAGCTTATACACAATCAGGCTTTCTAATGCCACACAATTAACTAATAAGTCTAAGTAATCTAATTAAACACAATTTCTGAATATACAAAAATCAATGTTAACTGTTTTCTAACACAACAGAATCAATTAATAAAACTAATTAGTAACAAATTCTACACATAATTTCTGAACTAATGAAAAGTCAGTGTTTACTCACCTAGTGAAAGCCACAGACACATGAATATAACAGTGAACATGATGACTGCTCTTAGCTGAATGAAAATATTCTTTCTTTACACTGATATGTTAACATCATAAAGGTTCATGAAGCTCCGCCCACAGCAGCACATTATTGTGAGATTGTTGATTCTTACTGAAACATCCTGCCTTTACATTCAGCCTCATATGGAGAACCTGTCCAGAGCACATTTAAGCAAACGCTATGTTAGTGTTGTCTCCAAATTAAAGAAATGTTGTATGAACACCAGCAGGAAGCTTAATGTTAGAGCCACTAAGAGGAATAGAATAAGATTTACATGAGAATAAGGAAGTAATTAATATTTGATACTAGACAATTAATGTTGAATTAATCCCTAAATGCTCAGCTTTAACAGTTAAATCTAAAAAATAAAGCTTTCCTGTACTTACAATAGCATCAGAAGAAGAGAAAGAAGTGTAAAGGCAGATTTACAGATAAGTTTCCAGTTTTCAGTGTTTCTGACACAGCAGGTGCTTTTGTTTGTTAGAGAAATGACATTAGATGAGTATTTATTCTTATAACAGTTTAATCTTAAGTGGACAGTTGTGTTGTTTAATCAGAATGCTATCTCTGAAATTAGCTTAGGCACTAAGAGTAACCAGGGCAGGGGTTAGGATATTATATCAGCAGTATGTATGATAGAAGAACAAGTATACTCTATGTCACAAAGGTTTTACTGTGAAAAGTAGCATCATCATCTCAGAGAATGTGAGCAGGTTGTGTGGCGCTCTAGTACTTGACCCACAATAAGATAAGTGACTGCGCCATCTTGTGTTCACTGAAGAGAAAAACTTTAACACACTAATAAATAAAACCCTGCAAACAGGTCATACAGCCACACATATATACATACTCTGGATTAGTAATTATATATTAGACCTTACATTAAAATTGTATTTACAACACCAGGTAGTTTGTGGTGTCTTCATAACGCAGTGTATAAGCCCTTCATCTGCAGTGTAATTACTCCAGTCAGAACAGAGAGGCTCATGAGTCCACTGGCATTGTGTTATTCTGCTATGAGGATTGAGCCGAGCCTTGTCTTTAGTGCACTTGTTATCAGTGAATATGGAATTGTACCATGAGGGCAGAAATCTTTCTTTATTATAACAATGACACAACACCAGACTATAAGAAAACAATTTAAGCAGAAGGACATTAACAATGTGATAGCACAGTGACACAGCAGGTAGTGTTACTGCATCACAGCTTCAGGGTCCCCAGTTTGATGCTGAGTTCAGGTTACTGTCAGTTTGTGTGCAGTTTTGCATCACCTCCAAAAAATATGACAGTTGGAAATTTGCTAGGAGAAATTGCCCTTTTGTGTGAATGAGTGTGTGAAAGGGTTTGTGTATAGAGCTCTGCAACGGACTGACATCCCATTCAGGGTGTTTTCCTAGCTCATGTGTGGGACAAACTCTGTATCAGTCATGACCCTGACCAGTAGAGAGAAAGAGAGAATCCCCAAAAAAGGGCATGTAACTTTCTCTAAAGCATTGGAAGAGCTGCTTTCAAAATAATAAAACTGTGTGAAAGTTTTTGTACAGTGCAGCTGGATTTCCTGTCACTGTGGGCTGCAGAGCAAGTAGTATAGAGCAGAGTCTGATACAGCAGCAGAGGAGATGATCAGATCCACTTTCTTACTCGTTTTGTCTTGTTTTATGGACACTCGTGGATAAGGTGGTTGAGCCTGTATGAGAAGTATACCGCTTTCATCAGTTAGCAGCAGAAATTCAGGTCTTGATCCAGGTTTTTGTCGATACCAGTGAAGTCTGTTAACTGATCCAGTATATGTGCAGGACAGTGAGATGTTGCTGCCTTCCATTGAAAATACATTGGTTTGATCTGGTTTAATGCTATTGTCAGCAGCCTCTGCTATAAAAACATTACAACAATATTGTGATATTTTAATCATAAATCACACATTTCACATGGAATATTGTGTCTTCTTAGTTTGAAACAAATAACACATTTGTGTGCAGTGTATATGACTTACCAACATCAGCAAGAGTGAAAAACACCACGAAGAGGAACAACATTGTTTTCCTGAGTGTTTAGTTCAAACCTCTTTAGAAATGAATGCCAGTGTTACTATTTGATGTACATCTCCACCTCTAGCTCCGCCTACTTGTATTTATGTATATTCATGACAACTGAGCTGTTCTGTTACTGTTTATATAAATCTTATTAATCTTTTTGCATTAATAATAAAATGTGATCCTAAGAAGCCATGGATTTGTGTTCAATTTTCCTGTGATATTTTGACATTGTGATATTGTTACATCACTTGTTTTGGGCTCTCTCTCTCTCTTACCTTCAGTAGGTGGCTTTTGGGATTGCACTGTGTGCCACTGGTTTTGGTGGTGTGCAAGCTAAAACCCTCACTGGTTCACATGGTTATCAAGGTGTGTCTTTTGCATTCATTTGTACATTTTCAGATTATTCCTACTTTGTTCCTTCTTGTTCCATTGCCTCATTGTTCTGTGAAATTCTATCTAAGACAGTTTTACTGGATTAAATGTATGTTGCAGTGATATTTATTGGTTTTGTGTGTAGAAATTAGTTTTGTTTGTTTTCCTTCCTCTGTGTGTCATGTGTGCAGCAGAAGGCGGCTTATTAGTAGAACCACTATGTAAAAAAATAAGGTTTATTTGAGATTAAGAAATAAATATTTATACAAACGTATGTCTTCATAACCCCCATATATTTCTCTTTCAAATACTGCTGAATTTGTCATTTTCATGTTTTTTTTTCCACAAGGAAACAGATGTTGAAAGCAGATGTAAAACTCAACAACTCCACTGAATTGGCAATTAAGAAAGTCCTGTCCTACATCCTGTCCTATCAGGGACGTAAACATACAAAATTGACTTAAATTGACTTAAAATGCTTATTTATTAATCACAAAATAATAATTGAAACCAAAATACTTTCATGAAATGATTCTTAGTCTTTGTTTTTTATATTTTATCTCACACTGAACACTGTGCAAGACAGTAGAAAAAAGCAGTGCACTAATGAATGAGTTCTAATCAACCTTGAATGAGGAACCTGTCCTAAGCACATAGTAAACAAATACTGACAGCATATCATTTTTAGTAATGAACACAATCAATCTATTCTATAAACATTAAATAATCATTAAATTACTATATATTGTGGTTGAAAAGTTAATATATATATATATACACATTGGGGCATTGTTTGTGTGTTTGTTTGTTTGTTGTGATAAACCTGTTATAAATAGGACAGTTTGGAGTGTATTCAATGAGGTGATGAATAAACCAGCCTCTTTTCTGTCTTTGTATAATGTACTTTGTAAGTTGACTCATTTGATTTTAATATAATTGATATAGCCATCTGCTTAATAAAGGCACTGTGAAAAAATTAGTTTATCCAGGCATCATCAAAAACACTTCGCAGTTCACAGAGTAGTATTGGTGCACACCTAATTATAAACAGTAGTACAGATTTATTATCAAATATAATTAGGATCATCTGTGTCTTGGGAACCAAAACAAAAATCTCACTCAGAAGTTTTCTAAACAGACTTGCTTTCTTTTACAGGTTCTGCAGATGCAGGGTCTCAGAGGGTAACAGACATATTCCCAATACTCACAACAGTTCGGTGCTGAAGTATTTCAATTAATGTTAAAAGTACACTGAGCAATCACACTAGAGGACATTCTTATAATTCAAGACTCAAGACCAAAGTAAACCTGCAAAGAAACATATGTTGAACACATCAAATCTCAAGAGCAATAAACACAAAAATAACTGCTCATCAATTAATTAACATTTAATATCATTATTCCTGGAATGGTATAACATTTTGGAGTATTTCTGGCATGTGAACTTTACACTGTCATTTACTAAGCTAGCTAAAGTCAGTGGGCTAAAAGCTGCCACCACTGGCTATGAGAACTGTACTTAGTGCTGTGGAGACTGAGTGAACATGTGGCAGCACAGTGAGAGTCTGGAGTGGAGCAACCATTTCCATTTCAACCAGAACTTGTGATTTCAAGTGCTATTTTATAAGCTGCCAAATAATGAAGAGTGACGTCTTCAGTTCACTAGTGTTACATTAAAAATCAGCATCTTAAATTATTTAAATACATATTGTTATTGAACCCTGTGTTACATTTTTATTACATCAGGGGAATAATAAATTACTTTTTGATTAAAGATTAACATTTATTTTTAAAGGATTTCTTCTCTGATTGTTCAACCAACAGCATTACCAGCATATGTAAGAGGATCATTGTTGATATTCAAAGCAAATAAACATCAGAGTCTGAGAAATAAGAAAGAAAAGTGTATTTGAATGAAACAGGTAAACAGCTCCCCCTGCTGAGAAAAATATCAAGCTTGACTTTTTGTACAGTGTGTTTGAGTTTTGTGTCACTGTGGGCTGCATGGCGCAGTAGTACAGTGCAGAGTCTGATACTGCAGCAGGAAAGATCTCCAGATCTACTTTTTTGTCTGTTTTACGAACTTTGGTGGATAGTCGTGGGTCATGTGCAGCTTTTGTGTCACCATCTGTGGATTTATGAATCAGGAGAAGAAACTCTGGTTCTGATTGAGGTTTCTGTCGATACCAATGGAGATTGCTAGCTGAGTCATCATATGTGCAGGTCAGTGTGATGATGCTGCCTTCACTTGAAGATATGATGGTTTGGTCTGGTGTAATGCTGCTGTCAACAGCACCTGCTATAAAACAACAACATAAACATTTCTATTTTCATTGTTTAAGTTTTTTTTTAACTGAATTATGTTTACGTATCAGCTCAAATCTCCAGCATTCACCTAAAGTTTGTGTATAATATAAATGACTTACCAATGTTTTTAACAACTATGAAAATAAAGAAGAGTAACATGACTGTTGTGTCTCTCTTGCAGTAGGTATAAATGGTAGGATCTTTGTGAAACTTTCTAAACTCTATCTTACCACATCTAGCTCCACCCACTTTTACTTAGTCATAGTCATGTCAGTTTTGGCATTATATGTGCTAAATCCATTGTTTAAGTAACGAGCAGTGAATGCTCATAATATGTTTTATTGCATGTTTAAATCTGTTAAGGCTGAATTTTGATGCTACATGCTACACAGTGTAGTTAATGCTATAGTTATCTGTCTGTGTTTAAAGACGGACTTCAGTATCTACCCTGAATGAGCCTCCCGAACACCCCCAAATAAAATGTTTCACTATGCTGGTGTAAACAAATACTTGACAAAATGACTCCCATTTGTTTCAGAAGGTATGAACACCATCTAAATTTTACAAAACTCTGGAACCTCTGTGATAAACATACTAGTATCAGCGTGCTCCTTAATCTCTTTCACTACTGAACCTTTGCTTACCTGCTGCACTTTCTAATTTTTTTTTTACAGTGAATAATTTTTGGCATATGTTTGTGCTGGTATTTCTTATTATGTGTACATTTTAGAGGCATGCAATATGATAATTCACTGCAGACTTTGGTCCAAG
>JAUCMX010000113.1:0-25000 GCA_033459395.1 Hemibagrus guttatus | reverse complement strand
TCTTTAGTTGGAGTACACTCTGCGTTGCTGTGCTCTGGGCTTCTTGCATTTTAGTAAATTCTCTCATTCTGTCTTCATGGCACAATTCTATGGTCTGCAATCTTTGGCCCATGGTGTCAGCATTTTTCTTCAGCTCCTCCACCCTCTCTAGTGCTGCCAGGGTCATATCCATCAGTTCCTGATTGTCTTTTCTGCTTGTCTTGTCTTTGTTCCTCGTTATCGTTATCTCCATGAAGCAGTGTCAGCTGCACTTCTCCTGTTATCTGCACCCACTTCTTGCTTCCTTCTCTATGGATGCTGCATTCGTCTCCCTCTCATGTCTCTGAGTAGGCTGCAGCTGCTGTTGCTCCCTGTTCCTCTGCTCCTTTAGAAATTCCTTGCTTATCTCCTTTGCTCTGTGGGCAGCTGCTGTTAGCACTTTTTCCACCTTTCAACTCTGCAGTGAGTACTTGCAGTGTTTGTTTGGCCTCTTTAAGGAACTCTGTCGTGTTCTCTGGATCGGACAATGCCCTGGGGTTTCTCCCACTCTGTCCTGACTCACATGGGGTACTATGAGATGGCTGGGTTGAGGTCCTCTGGGGTGGTGTCAGCCGCCATTGTTGGTCTTCCCAATATACTCCAGATTTCCGGAGGAGTTCATCTTCCCATTGCAGTTCTTGTTGCTGTTTTCTTACTTCACCCCCTCGGCTTTGTTGCTTTGGCCGTACCACCTGATTGTAATCTCTTGGGTGGCTTGTTTCGTTACTGTCTTCTGGTTCTGTTTCTTTCAGTACTCCAGTGACTTGTCCAGACACTATTACAAGGTCCACCTCTCTTAGACATGGGAGCGAGGGGTATATTCCTGTTGAGGCAGTAGTAGCAGGGGTGTTGTGATCTTGATTATATGGTGGTGGCCATGCATGCTCCTCACATTTCTCCCATGATGGGGCTGTGGTTATCTTTTCTCTTTGCTGTTCATGTTCCAGCTTCTCCTCCACTCCAGTTCTTTCCTTTTCTTTTTGCCTCTCCTTCCATTCTTGGCCTTCTTTTTCAAACCACTGTATAATGTCTAGTTTCCTTTTTGTCTTCTCATCACTTTCTTTCTTTGCTTCACTCCAGCATTCGATCCTGGTTTTCATCTTCATGCATGTTAATATATCAAATGTTCCTTTAGCAGGCCACCGCAACCCTCCTTTTGTTCGCTCATGCCACTTTTTCATGTACTTTTTAATGTCTTTACTTGCATCCATGTGTTTCGCTATTATGACTCCAGCTGGTGTGAAAAGACCTGGTTCCATGGTGTGTTTTAATAGGTTTCTACCTATCACTAATCTTTTATACCTGGGTTTCTGTTTATGATGGACCCCGTTGGATGGGTCAGTTTATCTGCCTAGGTAGTAGACCTGTTATGATATACAACAATAGAAATACAACATTAATATGCAACAATAATAATACTACAGCAATGCGGCACCACAATAACGCTAATAATATTGCAGGTATTATCATATATGGATAAATATCTCCAAACATCCAGTATATTACACCACAACCGCACTGCGACGCTATTGCCGATTTAATGCTATTACTTGCTCTTAGGCCTTTAGAAATGTGGAAGAAAGCTCAACTAATTTAAGAGGTTCAAGATTTAAGCAGATCTACAAAGGTCAAAGGTCACCTAAGAAAAACTTCACTGAAACTTTAACAGATTATTATTGAGGAAACCAACTTTATCTCTCAGTATAATATGTATACCTATATTACTATAATTACCATATACATATACTATATAATAAGTTTATTGCTATATATTATATAATCATTCACACAATTAATAATTTAGTAATCACTAGTTAATCTCCTCCTAATCAAATCAATACACAATGTTCATTCATCCACAAATAGTTCAGCAGTTCATGCATCAATCAAGCAGTTAAACAACCCTCCAGCATAAGAGGTGGATATCAGTAAGCCATATAATGTGTAACCAGCACTGAAATCCAATGCATTCTAGTATATGCAATATAATGTTCAATATAATATAACTATATATAACACAGTACAGTAAACAGCAATAATCACACAAATGCAATAAACCAGAAAAATCAGTACATCATCAGCAAATCAGCCGCAGCAGTAGCTAGCATCCATCCAGCAATAATAATCCACACAGCCATAATCAATGGAAAATCAGGGGAAAATCAGTAAGCTGATACATAACTTCCAATGGGAAGAGGAAAAAATCATATTCAGATAATAATAATCATAATCAGATTTAATAACCAATTACTCCACCAGCAGAACCCCACTCTAAAATCCAAAGAATCACTATTTAATGTTCTATATGCTCTCTATCCTGTAACTATAATAACTACTTAATATTATAGCCCCACCTAAATTACTGCCACTTCCCCTAGAGGGCATTAGTACTCCTTTAATTTGTGTGGGATGCGACGGTATGTTTATGTGTGTGCGTTACAGCATGCGCGTGATCGGTTAGGGTTACACACAGTTTCCCTTCTCCTTTAACTACACATTTATCACTTTTTTAGAATACTTTTAACACTTTTTAAACACTCTACATTCTATATCCAATTGATAGGAAGGGAAATATTATACTTACTTATTCTGGCCTTATATTTTTATTAAGCCTTATACTTACCTCTTTTGCCCCCTCTCACCAAGCAAACCATCAACAACCTCTTATCTTATCACCCCCACACACACAGCGCTTCTCCACCACACACACTTCTCCGGACCTACTCCAAGATGTACACTTTATTTTAGCCGATCATTAATATGACCATCAACAGAACATGAATATAAATCTATAAATATACACCACACAACACAAGGAGAGGAGTTCCTACTCCTTATCAGAGGATCCTCTCATCCCTACCAAGCAGACCTGTTCTACCCCGAACAGCGGTATCTAGGGACAACCGTGCACTTTTTCCACCTGCCCGTTCAGTCCTGGTTAGTGGGATTTCCCAGCCCACACACCAGCGGTATCCGCAGGAATTTTTCACTGGATCCTAATCACTCGCCCGTTCAGACCTATTCACAGAGTATCTCATCACATCTGGACATGCTCTTTACACTATGAATAGCGGTATCCACGAGACTTCCTTTCACGCACACATTCACACAGACTCCCCCAAACTACGGTTGGGAGTCAAACTATATTCCTTCAAAAGTTTTAGAAGGACACAAATGTTTGCTTATTCTCATCCACTCCTTCACCACCCTCTTTTTCCCCTCTTACCTCGAGGTCAGCTACCCAAGCCCTCCCCGGGGCCGCCGCCAACCTCCTGGGCCACAGACACAACTGAAACAGACTTTGACTAACCAGGTGTCTGCTTACCTATTTCTGTGTAGTGGCCGGCCTCTGTAGCCCAGCAGGCGTGCATTCCCAGTTCAGGTTGTTGAGCCTTTGCCGGCCTGGCAAGGTGGATCCCGGGTTTCGGCACCAATAAATGTCGGAACTCAGAGTCCCCTCTGAGTGGACACTTTTCTGGGTGGTTCTGAAGTTTTCTGCAATTACCTATATTTACCAAACACTTTGCTAAATTGTAAGAAAGAAAATAATGAAACTCCTTCAGGCTTGAATGAGAAGAAGCAAACCAGCTTTATTGGCACTCAAAAACACAGCTTCGAGCTCGATGCGGTCAAGTGCAACCCCCCCACATAAATGTCCCCTATATATAGGGGCCTCTTCACCCCTCCTTACACTTGTTTGTCAGCGCTTGTTTTGATGATAGATGATTATTTTCCTGAATAGGCCCCATAAAATCAAACCCCCCTTCGTTTGTCCATACCTGATGGCCTTAAGATTGCCATCCATTGGCCTCAAGGATACCAATGGCCGGGCCTGTGGGTCAATTACCAGGTCTATCACAATTACCAGGTCACAGTATTTTGCAGAAATTAGGTTTTTTACTACTTTATATTTTAGGAACCTATTTATCATATCCCCTATATCAGAGTACTTGAGGGCTTGTTTTGTGCATTTATTTAGAGTACTGAGATGTTTCCCTTCCCAACATTTAATTAGGTTTTATTCCTTTATCTTTATTCACTGTTGGTTTTATTATCTGAGGCTTAACCTTATTTTTGCTCTGCAGCTAGTTCAGTTAGGTTTAGTGTAGTTACCTCCCATATTTTCTATAACAACCCTTTTTTGTATTTCCCCTGTACATTACATTACTTCTGTGCTTAGTTGTCATTCGGTGATTGCTTACTTTGTTCCATGTTTTGGGTAATACCAGCCACTAGAAAAGGTTCATTCACTGTTTTGATTTAACTTGGGCTTGGGCCCTGCCCCACCTAATCTATAAACACAGCCACTTGCCAGTCGCCTCCGCATCATCTCGCCTCTTCCATCTCTGACACCTCTGGTTTTTCCCCACCGGACCTTACAGCACCCACCTTACCTAGGTAAGTCAATTTCCCTATTTATTTCTTTACCTACTCCTTATGCTCTCTCTGTGTGGCATACTTTGTTTTTAGTACACTGTGTACTTCTATTAATATTATATTGACTACTCATTCGGCTGTTTTTGTTCCCCCAGTCAATTTTCCTCTTATTGTATATATTATATTTATTATACATGTATTATATAATATATTATATAATATTACATTAACGTTATATTACTTTCATAGTTATTGTCCTATCTGAGAGTTGTTATGACGTTCTCTTCTCCTGCTTCCAGGGTTGCCGTACACGTTGTTTTTAAGAACGTGTGACCTTGCTGATACTCACTATACCATGGAGCGTCGAGACAGACGAGCACATGGCTTTGGCATCGCCAGCCGAAGGCCTCTCTGCCGAAGCCTCAGACGCTGCTTTGAGATTGCTCGCCTCTTAAGATTTGTGGCTGAACTTAGCCGCTTCCTATCTGATGTATTAGATAACTTCCCTGCCCTGGCTGAAGCCTCCCCTCTGCAGAGTGGACCCGATGATGTGCCTGACCCAGATGCTGTGCCTGATATGCCTGACCCTGACGATGTGCCTGACCCTGATGATGAACCTGACCTTGCTGATGAGCCGGAACCTGATGCCCTTAATCTTGCTGGGCGTCCTTCCCCCTCTCCTCCTCCTTCTTCTCCCTCCTCTATGTCTTCATTCTCCCCGTTTTCTCCATCCTATTCCTACTCCCCAACTTCTCCTACTGCCCACTTGGCTGACATCTCGGCTGATGAATAAGCTGGTAGTTGCTAATCTCTGTTTTTGTAATAAACCTTCGTGTTCTAATAAAACAATGGTTAATGTCTAATAAACTACTCACTACCTGATTATGACTCTCTATTTATTTTATTTTTCTTGTTAAACTTATTAGATTTTATCCATATGCTATTGTTAGTAAATTTCAACTGTCATCTAAAGGTTATACTGCTTTGATATTGATTTAAGATGAAGATAATAAAGTAAGATTAATGGATTATGACTTAAAATAATCAGTGCTTAATCTGAGTAATTTGTTTGTTATGATTATTAGATGATTACTGCTTAACGTAGATATCAGTCTAATTATTATTAAATGCTTACATGATTTGAGTAGATTAGATTAAAATTAAATTAGATTAAATCTTATTTAAAGACTACTATTTTAATTGACTAAAGTAAATTAGAGTAATGTAATAATAATAATAACAAAGTAGGATTTAATGATTAATTTTCTGTAGTTATAATTAGGCTAAACATAGAATTATGACTTGATTAGAATTTGATTTATGCAATTTTTCAAGGAAATTTTCAACAAAGGACAGCACACAGGCTGGGCAGGAAAATTGTAAGTTTCTTATGAAAAACAGATGAGAAACAGCAGCAAGGTTTGTCTTACACATCAGTAAGAATTATCAGATACAACTAGGGCACAAACTATTCAAAACAGAATCAACAAGTATGGGTACAGACGGCGAGTACACAAACCATTTTACATTACATAGCTGAACTGCTTATTTGTTTCCTTCTAGCAAATCAACTTATGCAAACAACTCTGTACCTTTGGCCTAATTTACATAAAACTTTGATTAAACCAAATCAGAGTCTGGGTGGATGGAGTGTATGGAGGGGTGAGCACTCTCAGGCAAGGACACAGGAAGTAGGGGTGGAGAGGAAGCTGCTACAGCACCCTCAATATTCGGGACACTGCTAACGTTATAGATATCAAATTATTATAAAATAATATAAAATTCAACATTTTTCACAGCTTTTTAGTTTTTAATCCATTTTAAATCTTAAATTTAAAACGGATTATTTTGAGTAGTTTTTGAGTTTTAATATCAAACTTTCTATACAGAACAGCAATTTTCCAACAATCACAAATTTTCATTTACACATTGTGTACATTGCACTTTAATAATCTAGCCATGGGGGTCACAGTCCAGTGACTTCTGTGCCGGTCCCAAGCCCGGATAAATAGAGAGGGTTGCGTCAGGAAGGGCATCCGGCGTAAAACATTGCCAAATTTAACCATGCAAATTGTCAGTACTCTGAATTTCATACCGGATCGGTCGAGGCCCGGGTTAACAACGACCGCCATCGGCGCCGTTGACCAACAGGGCGCCGGTGGAAATTGGGTTACTGTTGGTCGAAGAAGTAGAGGAGGGAGGAGAGTGCACAGACAGAGAGAGAAGAGGAAAAGCCAGTCTCCAGATCTCAACCCCATAGAAAATCTTTGGAGGGAGTTGAAAATCCGTGTTGCCCAGCGACAGCCCCAAAACATCACTGCTCTAGAGGAGATCTGCATGGAGGAATGGGCCAAACTACCAGCAGCAGTGTGTAAAAACCTTGTGGCGACTTACAGAAAACGTTGGACCTCTGCCATTGCCAACAAAGAGTATATAACAAAGTATTGAGATGAACTTTTGTTATTGACCAAATACTTATTTTCCACCATAACTTGCAAATAAATTCTTTAAAAATCAGACAATGTGATTTCCTGGATTTTTTTTTCTCATTCTGTCTCTCATAGTTGAAGTGTACCTATGATGAAAATTACAGGCCTCTCTCATCTTTTTAAGTGGGAGAACTTGCACAATTGGTGGCTGACTAAATACTTTTTTGCCCCACTGTAAGCAGCGCACACACTGCTCTCCACGTGAAGTATCGTTCTTGTCTGACGTACCAAGCCTTTTATTGCATTTGCTTATATTGGATTACTGTGTATAACCTTAGCCTGTTGTTTCCACATTGTCAAGTTGTTTTTTTGTGATTTACAGTCTTGTTTGCTATAGTGTTTGATTTCTGGTTTTGACCTTTGCAACATTTTCTGACTACATATTTGTTTGCCGATTGTGTTTAATAAACTGCGTATGGATCCTAAATCATCCGCCTCTGGCGATTCCTTACACTCAGGCTGAACATATATTTTCAGCGGTGGCGCAAATAAAGAAAAAACATATTTGAGGGGTTTTATGTAAATTAGCTAAACGCATTCTTTATATTATCTTTTCATTTAGTGCTGCCATTTAGCTGCCGCCGTGTATCCATTAACGCATTGTGTTTTTTCACCGCCACAGGCCATTCAGCACAGAACCTTGAGCCATGTCATAAAGCACCAATGCTTAGGTAAATGCAGGGAATTTTAATTTATTAGGAGGTTATGTTGGTGCTCCTGGAACCTTAGTGTCTCTGAGCAGTTACCCAAATTGTCAAGCCTCCTCCGAGTGCACTACAACACCACTGTCCATCTGTCCATTTCTATCCACTCTTCCATCCACTCCTCCACTCATTTATTTACTTCTTCACTTCTTTATTTACTCCTTCACTCATTTATTTTCTTTTTCACTCCTTCATATTTACTTCTTTATTTATTCCTTCACTCTTATATCCACTGCTTTATTTATTTCATTATTTACTCCTTCACTCCTTTCTTAATCCTGCTGAATTTCTGACCATTACTGCCCACTCCCACAACGTGTGTGTCCAGCTCCCGCCCACTCTGGTGATTGTTGTGTCCACTCCCACCCACTCCTGCAAACATTCTGTCACAACTTATAAGGATTGTGTAAAACAATATACACAAACTTTAGGGCTAGGATTAATTTACAGAATAATAACATAATCCATTGCATAACCCATTAAACTGATAGTAAAATAAAGCAATGCTAAAGTAAAGCACCACACATGACAGACACCTTGGCATTTTTATTTTTTATTAGCCTTAAAAAACTCTAACTTTACAACTAATCTAAAACATATTTAAATGTATGCGTATAACCATGCCTAATGATGTAACAGTTAACTGTTAAACTGAGTCTGGTAAGTTAACAAAACACAATATTTAGCTGAATTACTTATGAAATAGATTTTAAACAAATTAAACGCTGAAAATAAAAAATCTCACAGATATCACAGGTGTTTATAGCTTATTAACATCCTATAGTAAAAAGAAAATAGATAATATAAAAAAATTAATTAAAATAAATATACAAAACATACTTAAGTAATGAATTTAATTCGGTCCCAGACTTGAGCATCTCTCTTCCAAGATCTGCCCAGACACACGAAATGCCCTCTCTGTAACTGCACTGTGTATTACTTTAAATTCCTTGTGTTTCTGCACACGCTTGGTGAATAAAGCTGATTCTTATTCTGATTTTCTGTTTTTATTCCTTTTCAAAGCTTTTTAGCTGCTTCTAAAAAGTGCTATAGAAATAAAGATAGTTAGGTCTACTATTCTTTTAGTGCTTGACTTCTCATAAATATGAATTGGCTAGAAGTTCACTTGCTTGTCACTACTCAATTCGTACCGGAAACACAATTTGTACTGCGCATGTGCAAAAATGCTCCTACTTCTTGTCTGAGGTATGACGAAACGATTTACACCAGTTTCGGGTATTTATAATAATGTTGTTATAATCCTTTTTTTTATACCATACATCAGAACAATACAATGATAAATAATAATATCAAAAACAATAGAGGACAAAATATAAAAAATAATACAGGATAGAAACTAAAATAAATAAATAAACTAAAAAAACAAGTAATAACAAAGACTGGGGGGTGGGTGTCAGAACTCAGAGTCCCCTCTGAGTGGACACTCTACTGGGTGGTTCTGAAGTCTTCTCCAATTATCTATATTTACCAAACCTTTTACTAATCTATTAGAGAAAAATAATGAAACTTCTCCAGGCTTGGATGAGAAGAAGCAACCGGCTTTATTGGCACTCAAAATACACAGCTTCAGGCCCAATGCAGTCAGTTGCACCCCCCTGTACAAAAACGTCTTCTGTTTATACAGGCATCCTTACCCCTCCTATCGCTTGTTTGTCTGTGATCGTTTTGATGATGGAAAATTTTGGGTATTCCGGTTTCCTCCCTCAGTCCAAAGACACGCATTGTAGGTTGAGATAGAGATGTAGGTTGGCATCTCTAAATTGTCCGTAGTGTGTGATTGCGTGAGTGAATGAGAGTGTGTGTGTGTGTGCCCTGCGATGGGTTGGCACTCCGTCCAGGGTGTATCCTGCCTTGATGCCCAATGACACCTGAGATAGGCACAGGCTTCCCGTGACCCGAGAATAGATCGGATAAGTGGTAGACAATGAATGAATGAATATCAAAAGTGTTAATACATATTCTAACATTTGTTGTTTCTGAGAGATAGGTACATACCTCATTCCAAAAAATGTAACACAGTCATAAAAAAGATGTACAATTGTCTCTTCTATATCACAGAAAGTACATTTTCTACCAATATTTTGCATATACTTAAGTACACTATTACATAGGTAGCATCTATGTAATATTTTTAAAGTTACAGGCTTATAAATCTTTTCATTTTTAATAAGGTGTAGTAGTTTCAGGGAAATACAGTGAATTAGTTTTATATCTTCACTTGAAGATACTGAAGGATTTTAGTTCTTGCATGTATATTCAACGTCTGACATGATATTGTGCCTGTGCCCCACCTGTAATTAGCATATGTATATGTAAAGGTGTGAACCAAATGACTCCAGCAAACAACTTCCATCCTGCCCTTTGTAATTCCTCCAGTAGGAGGTCCTAATGGTATCTGTCTATTGTTTGAAGACCTTTTGTTACCAAGTATAAGTCTGATCACACAGACGGTACCTTTGGGTTAAGATCTAGAAGACGGCTATGCTACACGAGTATCTTCAATAAACTCTTTTCCCCTGAACTTGGTCCAGCTTACTTTTCTTTTATGTACTAGAAGCATTCTAGTACATTGGCGAGCCACCCAATGACTGCTCAGCCAAATTCGAGGAAATCTAACAATACATTTAATCGAAAATGATTAACAAATTCTGTGATAATTATACAGATCACCTGAATGATTTAATAAGTCAAAAATGTAACAAAAATTAAACCTTAATTAAACCAATCACTCCAAAAAAATGCTTTTGTTTTTGAATTAGATACACTACATTGCCAAAAGTTTTGAGACACCCCATCAGATCATTGAATTCAGGTGTTTATCATTCCATGAACACAGTTGTATAAAATCCAGCACCTAGGCATGCAGACTGCTTCTACAAACATTTGTGTAAGAATGGGTCACTCTCAGGAGCTCAGTGAATTCCAGCGTGGTACCGTGATAGGCTGCCACCTGTACTAAATATTCCACGGTCAACTGTTAGTGGTATTATAACAAAGTGGAAGCAATTGGGAACAACAACAACTCAGTCCACGAAATGGTAGTCCACCTAAAATCACAGAGCGTGCTCAGCACATGCTGAGGCGCACAGTGTGCAGAAGTCACCAGCTTTCTGCTGAGTCAATACCTACAGACCTCCAAACTTCGTGTGGCCTTCAGATTAGCTCAAGAACAGTGTGTAGAGAGCTTCATGGAACGGGTTTTCATGGCCAAGGAGCTGCGTCCAAGCCTATATCACCAAGTGCAATGCAAAGTGTATGATGCAGTGGTGTAAAGCATGCCGCCACTAGACTCTAGAGCAGCAGAGACGTGTTCTCTGGAGTGACCAATCACACTTCTCTGTCTGTCAATCCAATGGGTGAGTCTGGGTTTGGTGGTTGTCAGGAGTACTTACCTGACTGCATTGTGTATTTACCTGATTGCATTGTGCCAAGTGTAAAGTTTGTTGGAGGCGGGATTATGGTGTGGGGTTGTTTTTCAGGGGTTGGGCTCGGCCCATTAGTTCCAGTGAAAGGAACTCTTAATGCTTCAGCATACCAAGACATTTTGGACAATTTCATGCTCCCAACTTTGTAGGAACAGTTTGGGGATGACCCCTTCCTGTTCCAACATGACTGCACACCAGTGACCAAAGCAAGGTCCATAAAGACACGGATGAGCGAGTTTGGTGTGGAGGAACTTGACTAGCCTGCACAGAGTCCTGACCTCAACCCCATAGAACACATTTGGGATGAATTAGAGCGGAGACTACGATCCAGGACTTCTTGTCCAACATCAGTGCCTGACCTCACAAAAATAAAAATAGGGCACACCTGTCTAATTCCTCTTTGGACAACAAATCAGAAGATAAAGAAAGACTACCTTAAATATTATTATAAAATGTGTGCATCATATTTGGTTGGGCCAAAACAAAAAGATGAATGGTACATATGATAATCATACATAATATTGTGCTCAAAGGTGTGAAAAGCCTTATAAAAATCTAAAAACAAAATTCCTCATTTACGAAATCTGAATAATATAAAAACTCTAACATCAGTCTGATATTGTTTGAAATATATCTCCCCTTCATAAATCCAGACTGGGTGATAGATATAATTTCCTGAAAAACATTCTTTTAATCTATTGACATATAAAGATGCTAATAATTTGTAAACCCAGTTAAGCAGCATGATCGGGCGCCAGTTATCTGAGTGCAAAATGTTGTAAGAAAAGTAAAACTATGAGGGTGTCGAAGATCTTAATAAAGAAGTTTATTGCAGCGTAGCAGTGAGAAAATACATAAAGAACTTTGGGTTCATCTGAGTCAAAAAAGAACACAGAACAAATCGTGCTCAAATATTTTTTAAAATGTTTACTGTTTTTAATTTAAATGAGTTTCACTTTAAATGTAAATTAGTGTAAGAACTGAGTATCACCCAAATAGCCGGGTTATACTGTCGTCTAGCCGGATGTCTTTAAACGGTAATCACAGTCACGTACACCTTTGCTTGGTATTGTTACAGGTGTTATCATCCAAATGTTGGGCGATACTAAATGGTAATCATGGTCACGTATATCCTTTGTTTAATGATGGTCCTTGATGTCTTGCTGCCACTCCCATACTAATAATTGACTGGATTAAGTGTTCTAAATATTTGGTAAGACTGCTTTAAGCCAATGTAAAAATTCTATAAAGACTATAACAAATATTTAAAAAACCACTCAGACATTGTGGTCAATTATGAACTTAGATTTGTCCCCTCAGATCTCCAGATAAAAAGGTCAAATATCCCTCTTTTTATTTCAGATAAAGAGAAGTTGCTTTTGGCTGCTCCCTGTTCGGGGTCGCCACAGCAGACCAACTGGTCCGCACAACAACTTGGCAAATGTTTTACGCCGGATGCCCTTCCTGACGCAACCCTCACATTTTGGGACCAGCACTGCATCCAGTGGCTGGGGTTCTAACCCGGGCCTTCCGCATGATAGGCGAGAAACCTACCACTGAGCCACCAATGCCCCTTATTTCAGATGAAGCAATTGATAAAAAAAACTATGGGCTGGGTATGGGCGAATGGTCTCCCCCCATTAAAAAAATAACCCTAACCCTTGGTTGCAAGTCGCTACTGGTTAAACACTGTGTCTTTTAGGAGAATGGTGTTTATGATTTTTAAAGAAGGTGTAGAGGAGCTAATGTTGTTTCTAAATTCAGTGTTGATGGCTTTGATTACAACATATTTGTATCTTCGGCTGCAGACATGAAGTGTTTTAAGTGTGGTAAAACAGGGCACTTGTTCGGGCCTGCCCTGAGAGGCAGAGTGTTTCTGAGCGACCAGGGCAGGACGCAGCTGAGCCAGCTGGGGTCGTTCCCCTGTTTGTGTTACAACATCAAATGGACTCTTCAGTGTCAATTCTGCCTGAAGCCAATTTTCAGACTGTCTGCTCGCAGCTTCTAAAGTGAAACTACTGACATACTTGGAAAAAGGATATTGCGGTCCTTGGATGTTTGCATGCAGACGTTTCACTGAATGATAAGGTAACCAATGCTCATTTTTACATTGTCAAAGGTGGCTCTGCTTTAATGGGTATGGACTTAATTTGAGCTTTAACTATTCTTTTCACTTTGATACTGTGTCTGCACCTGACAAATTGCACGCAATTGTTGGTGAAACCAATCGTGCTCCAAATGCTTCTGTGGGCTGCAAGCTTTGTCCATAAGCCTACAGTCAAGCCTGATGTTACCCCAGTACGCTGAAAGCTACGCCAACTGCCGTTTGCTGTCTGACAAGCTGTTTCTGCAGAACTGGTCTCACTATTGCAAAAAGGCATAATTGTGAAAATCAGTTCCTCTCCTTGGATATCGCCTATTGTCGTTACTGCAAGGAAAGGAGGTAAAATTTGTCTCTGTGTCGATCTGCGTGAACCAAATAAAGCCCTAATTGTTGACAGTCATCCTCTTCCGCAAAAAGAATGAACTTTTGCCTTTTTAGATACTGCCAGGTCCCATACGGGCTTGCTTCTGCTTCTTCTGCATTTCAAAAAATGATGGAAACTGTTTTTAAAGGAACTACCTGAATGATATTATCATGTATGGTACTACTCAGGATTGTCATGATACGACACTGCACTCTGTCATGCAATGCTTTTGCAAAATTTTGCAATCATTGATGCCCTTGCATCGCATGACCTTGCTTCTTTGCGCTCCTTTTTGGGACTGATTTTGTGATACAGCAAATTTCTGCCTAACTTTGCTTCTGTTGCTGAGCCATTGTGTGCATTGCTGAGAGATGCATCAGATGCTATGGACTGCTTCTGCTGATTGCAGCTTTAAAGCATTGAAAGAACTGCTTTCAAGAAGCCCAGCGCTGGCATTGTTTGACCCTTCTCTACCCACAATAGTATCGACGGATGCAGCCGACTATGGACTAGGAGGTATCTTGATACAACTACACCCAGACATTGTTGAGAGAACTGTAGCATTAGCTTCTAGGACCCTTACAGCAGCCGAAAGGCAATACTCTACAGTAGAAGAGGAAGCGTTGGCTTGTGTCTGGGCCATAGGAAAATGGTGGCAGTATTCATGGGGTCTTTACACAAATACTGTGGACTTTACACTTTACACTCAGGAATGATCATTGTGCACTCACTGCACTACTGGTAACCAAGGGCATTGGCCGGGCTGGTATGTGTGCTGCCCATTGGTCAGTGCGCTTGGTTTGCTACATGTATGATGTAGTATACCGACCTGGAAGCCTTAAATGTGCTGCAGATTGTTTATCCAGGCTGCCATTGCCAACAGAATCAGATGGTGCTGTGGAACCATTCATGGTTGCTTTTATTATTGGATTGCCTACTTTGTCTGTAGAGGATTTCATTTCTGCTTCAGAATCCTGGCCACATTTAGCCATGCTGCATTTATGGGTGGGGCTGGCCGTGTGTGTGCTGGTGATGATAGGTGAACATCGTGTTATTGTTCCCTCTGTGTTACACAGTCAGCTGTTAAACCTGGCACATGAGACACACCAAGGAATTGTTCAAACCAAACGGAGGCTGCTTGAATTATTTTGGTGGCCTCAGATGGATGCTCAAGTGCAGTCTGGTTTCTTCCTGCTTGACCTGCAAAATGAATGATAAATCAGCATAAACAGCACCTGCCCCACTTCAGCCTGTGAGTCTGCCATCTGACCCATAGCAGGAACTAGGGATTGACATAGTTGGATCATTTGAGAGTGGACCTTCTAACTGCCTTTTTGCCATCTCCCTAGTGGATTATCACAGTAAGTGGCCTGAAGTGCCATTTGTGGCAAATGTTACTGTAGAGGTGGTCACATCCTTTCTTCAATCAGTCTTTAGTAGGGAGGGAAATCCCCAGTGAGTTGTAACCGACAACGGCCCTCAGTTTCTCTCCATCATGTTTGCTGCGTTCTTAAAAGAGAGAGGAATAACTCACATACGTAGTAGTGTGTACTACCCACTGTGCAACGGCGATGTGGAGTGTTGGAATAGAGTTCTGAAGTAATGCATCCTTTCTGCAGAACAAATGGGGAAACCATGGAAACATGTTGTTTTAAATAGAGCTACTCCACAGAATACTACAGGTGTTTCTCCTGAACTTCTACACCATCACAAAATGTGTACAAAGTTGAACATCTATCCTGTGGGCCCCAAAAGTGACAAATGTGATTAAGTTATGGACACTGTGGGTAACAAACAGCGTAAGAGTAAAATGTACACTGACAAAAGACATGGAGCCAAGTACACTTTCAAACCAGGGGACCAGGTGAGAGTGAGAAGTTCATGTTCATGTGAGAAAGGGAGCTTCCAAGTTCTCTTCACCCCTAACCCCTTAAGGACTTGCAGTCCCAAGTGACATTTAATCCTAGGAGTAGTAGAGTGTGTAGATCGCCTGTGTGGCTGAAGGAATGTGGCCCAAGTTACCCATTGAAAGTTACACATGCTTGGGAAAAAGTTCATCTTGTTGTGGTGTTACATTGTACGTTGTGTAAACTGTTAAAATTGCCTGAAGTGCTTGAAAGTGTGCAGCAAACGTAAGATAATTTCAAAGTGTTAAATGTCTGTTGTTGGGTTAATGTTAGTAACAGTGCACAGTAATACTTATGTTATTTTGGTTACATAAGAAACCTGCATCTGTTATGTGTGTACAATGGATAAACACAAAGCACATGACAACATCAGAAAGAGATAAGAAACAGGTGAGAATAAAAATTTTCCAAATTAAATTATCTTAATTATTTGTTCCTGTCTAGAAACATGTGCTTTAAGCAAGTTATGTGAATTGAATTTCATTTCATTCAGAAGGATTTTGTTCAAGCTTATTGCATTGCATGTGTTCTGGTTAACAGAGAGTTAAATTGATCCTCACCCAGACAGCATGGTAACATTGATACAATGTTGAGTTTTGATCCAAACCGTCATTTTGGTTGAGATTGACATTTCAATATTTAAAGTGTGTAGGATCAGCATTGAAATTGTGATGAAAGTTGACAGCACACATGGGTGGAGACAGTGACATTGAACTAACAGTGATTTGTAGTTGATGATCAGAAGATCATGCAGGTGTGTATCTGTGCAGAACACTAGTGGGTGTTTACCCATCAGTGGGGCGTGTCAGTTCATAATCGGCATTTTCAACCACTTTAACCGATTTGCTCTAATCCACTGGGGGCTTGGTTTAAGGGTGGGCCTTCATGGTTTTAGTAAGTCTGTTGAAAAATGGTTGAAAAGCATCTATTGTAGTTTGAAATTGGCCACTGATTGGTAAACGCCCATTTTGGTTTTGCATGTGCACTTCTCAGTTGTTTAATTGATGCTTCTTCATTAGAGAGAAAACACAGGTGCATCCTATACAGAAGTCTCGTGTGTTTGACATGCATGACCTCTCTGAGTTTCAAACAATGGTGCATATATCTTATTTCTGTTTTTTGTTTTTTGCATGCGATTTATTGTTACTGAATCTAATAAGATATATTAATTAAAGTTATTAAAGTGTTGAAATAAACCGCTCTGGTAGCAAGTTGACATTGATACAATGTGGTGTTTTCATCCGAACCATCATTTTGACTGAGATTGAAATTTCAAAGTTTGATTTCTGTTGAATCAACATTGAAATTTTGATGAAAACCAAGAGCCAAAATATGGGTGATGATGTGGGTGATTAAAAAGTGCATCATGAGTTTGTCTTTAGCCTTGATTAATAAAATTCCAACAATATTTAGCTGATCTCTAGAAGCCCATGAGCATGAATATTAAACTTTACATAGCCTATGTTTCTGTTACTCTTTGCATTTACTCCAAGGCCTTCAGTAGGAGGAGTTAAGGCTGATGAGGTTGGATAATTAGAGAAATGAGAAGCACACCCTTAATGATGGTGACATTGATCATACATTGAGTTGCAGTCCACAGCATAACTGCTTGACATAAGATTTGGTTTTATCTTCTATCTCCTGCTTGCAGCTTTATCAGGTAAACATTCATATTCCTCAAAGAGTATCAGATTTGCTGTATGTAACTGTTCACGGTAAAACTCCAAATCAAAGACATTTTCATGTGATCTTTAAAGAGATTAATTGGTTTGCATTAGTTAAATCTGCAGCTTTAATGAAATTGCTTTAATTGAAAATAATTAAGCTGTTCTTTTAAGCTAAACACAGAACACTTGTCACTTGCTACAATATGTAGTGTGAATGAGTGTGTGTGTGTGCCCTGCGATGGGTTGGCACTCCGTCCAGGGTGTATCCTGCTTTGATGCCCAATGACGCCTGAGATAGGCACAGGCTCCCCGTGACCCCAGAATAATAAGCGGTAGACAATGAATGAATGAATGAATGAATAATTTACAAACTGTCAACATACTGAAGTCCTGCATATTATAGCGCTTCCATTTACAAATGTTTATTGCACAAAATGTAAAAGATATTGAAGCACTAATAGATTTTAGATATAAAAAAAATCAATGATACTAAAATCCTGTTCTGAATAACTGTTTTCATAAATTGTAAAAAGTAAATGTTATGTTTAATGTGACTGTATGTATGTACAGGTATGTATGAGAATTTAATTGACTTGCTTTTAAACGATATCATGCTTGCTTTTTCAGAGAACCCAAAAGAAAAGAGGCACAGTCTGACATACAATAAGCCAGTTTTTAAAAAGTTGAACTGTTGCACCACTTGTAGAAATAATGATTTCACGGAGTGCTCACTTGCTGCACTCAGTGCCCTTTTAAGTATTCTGCGAATGTTTCATCCAGAATTGCCCACAGATGCCAGGACAGTTCTTAAGACCCAAACCCATGTATCTACCATAAAGATGGAAGGCGGGGAGTATTATCATTTTGGCTTGGCAAAGGGGATAGTGTCACGTTTGAAAAGCTGAATCCTGCCTGAACAATTGCAAACAGTTAAATTACAGTTCAATTTAGACGGGCTTCCACTTATCAAAATCTGTACACTTCAGTTCTGGCCAATTCTTGCCGTTGTCAATTGTGATTATACCAGACATCCCTTCCTCGTTGGCCTTTATTGTGGTATGAAAAAGCCCAAGTGCATATTTGAGTTCTTGAAGCCATTTATTGACGATTTAGCTGATGTTCTTCTGCATGGTATTGTTTACAATGGTCGAAACGTATTGGTACATGTATGCTTTTTTGTGTGTGATGCCCCTGCCAGAGCCTTTGTTAAAAATATAAAATCTCACAATGGCTACTCGGGCTGTGACAAATGTGTTCAAGTGGGTGAGTGGCAAAATAAAAGGACATACCCAGAAACTGATGCAAAATTGAGGACTGATTCTGATTTTAATGATATGATTGATGAAGACCACCACTTGAACCAAAAACTTTCTCCTTTAGCTGGCTTGGTAAGAAGGGTTACCATGTTTCCATTAGATTATATGCACTTATGTTGTCTAGGCTTCACTAGTAAACTTTTGGATCAGAGGTAAAGCACATATCACTAGGTTGTCCACTCAAACTGGAGCTGAAATTCCTGAAAAGTTAAAGCTGCTGAGTCAAGAGAGTCAAGGCTGCTGATAACCAAGAGGGTTATCAGAAATTGACCACTGGAAAGCGACTGAGCTGCGCTCATTTATGTTGTATACAGGCCCTGTTGTGCTTCAGAATTGCATTCAAACGCAGATGTATGAGAACATTGTTGTTTTCTGTTGCTATGCATTTGCTTTTATCCTCTGGAACCCCAGAGGCGATGATTGTGCTCATGAATTGCTTGTCTCTTTTGTATGCCACTTTGGACAACTATATGGTAGACATGAAATAGTCTACAGTATACACCAACTGACTCATCTGGCTGAAGAGTATCGTCTCTTTGGACCTTTGGATAATGTGTCAGCATTTCCTTTTGAGAATTATTTAGGACAAATAAAACATCTTTATCCCTATCCTAACCCTAACCTCCTAAAACCCTAATTTCTATCTTTACCCCCACTTTAGCCAGTCTGCTAATACTAACATGCCAATGCTAGAATGCTAACCCTAACCCAACCCTAACCCTAACAACCCTAATTTCAACCTTTTCTACTACTTTAGCCTATATGCTAACAAGCTGATGCTAACCCTAACACTCTAAAACCCTAATTTCAACCTTTTCCGGCTACTTTAGCCTACATGCTAACACTAACCCTAACACCCCAAAACCTTATTTTCAATCTTTACCCCTACTTTAGCCTGCATTCTAATACTAACATGCTAACGCTACCCTAACCCTAACTCTAACATCCATAAACCCTAATTTCAACTTTCACCCCTACTTTAGCCCAGATGCTAACCCCAAGCCCTAACCTTAACCCACTGCACTATTACCTGTAATGGCTGTGTAATCACACCATTATTACACAAGGTGCCACCTCATCAATATTCATAAGTTGGGACCGTGTCTGTGTCAAATAATGCTGAGTTGCATCCAAAGAACACCATACCTACTGTGAAGCATGGGGGTGGAAACATCATGCTTTGGGGCTGTTTTTCTGCAAAGGGACCAGGACAACTGATCCGTGTAAAGGAAAGAATGAATGGGGCCATGTATCGTGAGATTTTGAGTAAAGACCTCCTTCCATCAGCAAGGGCATTGAAGATGAAACGTGGCTGGGTCTTTCAGCATGACAATGATCCCAAACACACTGCCCGGACAACGAAGGAGTGGCTTTGTAAGAAGCATTTCAAGGTCCTGGAGTGGTCGATCACTCCTCGGCTTGTGTCCCATGTCCAATCAAAAGTGATTCATTTGGTTTGAATACTAATTAGTTAGCTACTATAAATTAGGTCACCTTAAAATCTGTTGGATAATCCTGCTATAAGCCTAATGACTAATTCTATACTTTTAAGCCTATTGATTGATCGACCATATATTAATCCTATATTTAAAATCTATTGATAAATCCTATGATTGGTCCATAGTGGCTGAAGCTATTGATCCTACTATTTGTTGTTGTCACTACTGTTCCTACTTAACTATTTTAATTTAAATTTAAATTACTCTAAAATATATTTTAACTAAACTATGAAGATAATAACTGGTGGGTGCGGTGTAGTGCGCCATGGACTGGTGCATGGTCGATGCTAATCATCAGTAAGAAGACTTGGCCCCATTTAAGGTCTGTTGGCCTCAGACCACCACCCTGTGTGCTGTCCAAGTGGACCCAGGGAGGCCGGTTTACCTACCGTGCTCTGCCCAGAATGACTCTCGTTAACACCGCAAGGTTTCCCGAGTCACCTGAACAGAGCCTGCAGCTGAGGTCTGCCATCCGAGTGGAATCTAGCTAAATGGCCTTGGCGTCCGGGAGGCCCGTAAGGGTCGCAGACGAGCACCTCTTCGTTAACACTGCAAGGTATCCGAGATGCTCAGAATGTTCCCCTCCTGTTCCCCTCCTATCCAGAACGCAGCATATAAAACACCACCTCCAGATGACTCTGGTCAAGTAGCAATCCAGCGGAGAGTGGCCCTACCTATTCCAACTCTAAATGGGGTCTGGAATCCTTCAGGCAGCCATCAGGCTTCTACTGGGTTGGTTGGTGAGGCGTAAGCCCCTCCCCAGCTTGGATTTTAGTGGATTTGGATGGTTTATCCCACCTTTTGGTACCGTTTTATCGAGGATGGTATATTGTTTGTCCTTGGTGGAAAGTTATTAAATGGAAAGGGGAGATTGAGTTGTGCACGGCAAAAAAAAAAACAGGATGTCGATAGCTAGAACAGTTACCGAGATATTAACGTTTAAAATTGTCATTTTAAGATGGACCAGAATCCTCTCTGTGCATATTTGACACAGACACGGTCCCAACTTATGAATATTCATGAGGTGGCATGGGTTTTATGGGTGACACCTTGTGTAATAATGGTGTGATTACACAGCCATTACAGGTAACAGTGCAGTGATACTGATTGGGGTGGGTTAAGGTTAGGGCTTGGGGTTAGCATCAGAGCTAAAGTAGGGGTGAAAGTTGAAATTAGGGTTTATGGATGTTAGAGTTAGGGTTAGGGTAGCGTTAGCATGTTAGTATTAGAATATAGGCTAAAGTAGCAGAAAAAGGTTGAAATTAGGGTTTTAGAGTGTTAGTGTTAGCATCAGCATGTTAGCATATATAAGCTAAAGTAGTAGAAAAGGTTGAAATTAGGGTTGTTAGGGTTGGGTTAGGGTTAGCATTCTAGCATAAAGCCGTAACGCCAGAACATGTCCGATCCCCCACCCAGGGCAAGGAGTGGTGGGGTTAAGGTTTAGGGATGGGATAGGGTTAGGGTTAATGTTATTTAAATTTATTTCCAATTTGGGATTTGTTTTACACTGGTTTCACCCTTCTACCTTTTTAATTTACTGTAATTCCTGGAATGTGATTTTTGTTATGGAGACTTTGTCAATTTACTTTGTGTATTTGAGTCAAGCTCTCCAGGTCCTTTATCAGAGATATTCAACTTTTATTTTAAGAGAGACTGCGTGGAGCCCTGATGGCTCAGCGGTAGGCCCCCAGTCCACCACACGGAAGGCCCGGGTTAGACCCCCGCCACCGGACAGGGAGCAGCCAAAAGCAAGCAACCCCGAAAAAAAAGGAGGGAGCCACCAGGAGCAAAAACAAACCAACAGTGGACCACAGACAAGATTCAAATAAATGAAAATTTAAATTTAATTGTTTGTTTGTTATAATGGAAAGTGAAAGAGGGGGGAGAAGAAGAAAAGGGGGTTGGCTCAGCGGTAGGCCTCATGCCCAACACACAGAAGGCCCGGGTTTGATCCCCACCACCGAACAGGGTCTACAAGGTGGTGGGGGGGAAAAAAGGGGGAGGGAAAGGAAAAGACAGGAAAAAGGCTCAGATACTTGAGAGCTGGGTTAACCGTCTGAATTAAAATTATTTTTACTGTATAAATGAGATTAGAGTTGGAATTGGGGTTAGGGTTCACAGTTTGGAATAGGGTTAGGGTTTAGAGTTGAGGATGGGGTTAGGGTTAGGGTTTGAGTTAGGATAGGACAGTGTTAGAGTTGGAGGTAAAGTTAGAATGAGGCTGGAGAAGTTTAGATTGATAAATCAAAATCCAATTGAATGATGAGTGGCTAGAAATGTGTTCTAATTTAATTCTAAATGACCTTCATGCCAATATATAAATATAATAATAAGAGAATGTATCAATTATCAATATTCAGAGTATGGAATACTAAGTGCTTTTAGATAAGTGCTTTTAGATAAGTGCTATAAAACATTTTTTTCAAGTGCTCAAACGTGTATCACTGCAAGATATTAAAAAAACCACCCAAAAAAAGGGGGGAAGGGGGAGGAATTTTCCATACTCTGCCAAAAATAGTAATAATAATAATGACAATGATAATGATAAAAATAATAATTACCATAGTACTAATAATGTTTCAAAAAATAAACAGTAACCTGAATTGCATTTTATTGTTAAAGAGTACAAATTAAACCTGATTTACCCTCCTTCAAACTTGGAAGATATGTACATATCTCTGACTTGGTCCCTCAGGCTTGACTCTTATGATGTAGGGATCTGCCATCTTTGTGAACCTTAAGTGGAAGACTGAGTGGATCTCCAACCTGGTGGGCTTATTATGGATTTACCTTTTTCATTGAGTCCCATGGGAACCCATGTGCTCAATCTGTGTATCCATTTTAACTCCTTTCTTTTTCTTTCTCTATCTGACCAGTTTATGTTTGCTTCCAAGCCTGAGATGGTTAATTTTTCTGATCCCTGTTCTGTGAAGCGGCCTTAGACACCGCCCTCTTCACTCTGCGCTGTAACTCCTTGTATTCCTGTCTATTCTCTTCAGTCCTGTCCATGTCCCACTTCTTCTTGGCTAACCTCTTCCTCTGGACACTATCCTGAACTTCCTCATTCCACCACCAAGTCTCCTTATCTTCTTTCCTCTTTCCAGATGACACACCCAGCACCTTTCTCCCTGATCACTTCTGCTGTAGTTTCCCAGTCATCTGGCAGCACTACCTGACCACCCAGAGCCTGCCTCAACTTCTGTCTAAATTCCTCACAACATTCCTCCTTTTCCAGCTTCCACCACTTGGTTTTCTTCTCTATCTTTGACCTCTTTGTCTTACAGACCATTAAAGTCATCCTACACACCACCATCCTATGCTGTCTGGCTACACTCTCTCCCACTACCACTTTACAGTCACTAATCTCTTTCAGATTGCCTCTTCTACATAGGATGTAGTCTACCTGTGTTCTCCTACCTCCACTCTTGTAAGTCACTCTATGCTCCTCCCTCTTTTGAAAATAAGTGTTAACCACACCCATGTCCATCCTCTTAGCAAAGTCCACTACCATCTGTCCTTCAAGGTTCCTTTCCTTAACTCCAAACTTGCCCATCACCTCCTCATCACCTGTGTTCCCCTCACCAACATGTCCATTAAAATCCGCTCCTATCACCACTCTCTCACCCATGGGAATACTCTCTATCACCTCATCTAATTCACTCCAGAATCTCTCTTTCTCCTCTAACTCACAACCTACCTGTGGGGCGTAACCACTAACAACATTCAACATCACCCCTTCAATTTCTAACTTCAGACTCAACACCCTGTCTGACACTCTCTTCACCTCCAGAACATTCCTCACAAACTCCTCCTTCAGGACCACACCTACCCCATTTCTCTTACTATCCACACCATAATAAAACAGCTTGAATCCTGCTCCTATACTACAAGCCTTGCTACCCTTCCACCTAGTCTCCTGTACAGACAGTATATCCACCTTCCTGGCGGTCGTTGTTAACCCGGGCCTCGACCGATCCGGTATGAAATTCGTACTGACGATTCGCATGGTTAAATTTGGCAATGTTTTACGCCGGATGCCCTTCCTGATGCAACCCTCTCTATTTACCCGGGCTTGGGACCGGCACAGAAGTCACTGGACTGTGACCCCCATGGCTAGATTGTATTGTAAATGGCAATGTTGACATGATATACAGTAAACTATATTTTCTGTGTTGAGATTGAGATTCGGCTGAATGGGTGTTCCTGAAATGTATTTTAATTCTTTGTAATGTTTTACCCACCATGATGGCCGTGAATCTGGAACGGACCAAGATGTCTTTGAGGTTCTTATTTTTACGGTAGGCCGAAATGACCTTGAATTGCTTCAGGGCAGGTACTAACCTTTGTGTTAAAATGAAGTTGTTTTTAATTTTGTTATTTAAGAGTAGTTACTGGTTTGAGTAAGTTGTTATTAAAGGGATGCTATGTTTGGAGTCTGGCAACCGGGTATCTAGATGTTGAGTTCTCATTTGTCTCAGTGTTGTGGATTTAATGTACCTCAATTTCCTTTTACTGTACCCTCTTGATTTGAGGGCTTTGAAAAGTGTCTTTGTGGCTTCATGGAAATCTATTTCTTCCGTACATATACGGTAGAATCGTAGCAGTTGTGATTTAATGATCCCTTTAAAAGTGTGTTTAGAATGAAAACTGGATCTGTGTAGGAGACTATGTGTATCTGTTTCCTTAAAATGTACCTTTGTTTTGAATGTCCTGATTCCCCCTATTGGTTCATTCAAGATCACTGTGGTGTCTAGGAAACGGATGGTCTGCCGATCCATGTTATATTTCACTGTAATGTTTGTGTGGTGTGAATTAGTGGTTTCTATGAACTGTTTGAACTCTGTTTCCCCATGTTGCCAGACCCCAAAGATATCATCCAAATACCTGTAATACATGAGTGGTGTGTGGCTACATTTTTTAAAAAGGGATGTTTCCCAATCTGCCATATATATATTTGCGTAAGCTGGTGCAAACTTCTTACCCATTGCCATGCCTTGGATCTGTGGATAAAACCCTGAATCAAATTCGAAGTCATTTCGGGTTAAACTGATTTCTAATAACTGTAAAATATATTTGTCCGGTCTAGATGGATCTGGATTGGTAGGAGAT
>JAUCMX010000112.1:0-25000 GCA_033459395.1 Hemibagrus guttatus | reverse complement strand
AAATTCTGTCTGAAAAAGACAATAATTCTTCCCAAACTCCTTGATGGAAAACATGTTACAGCACTGTGCCTCCAGTATGCCCTGAATGGTTATAGATCTCTCATCAGCTGGTGAAATTCTGTCTCCATACCATTATTTCAAACCTCTTCTCTCTGATGACCTCTTTGACATTTACATTTGGCAGATGCTCTTGTTCAGAGCAACGTACAAAAGTGCTTTAGTGCTCTTTGATCTTATTGTTCATGAGTAAAACTTGTTCATCATCCAGTGCAGCCTCCAAGTCCCTTAACCTCACTGTTCAAGAACTTGCACAGTTTTTTGGCATTGTACACCACATGCCATTATTCAGTCTTCTTGCATGTTTTAGAGCCACAGTAGCTGCATTGAATGTGTTTCCTGATATGATGGTGGGAGCAATCAAAAAATTTCGTCATTTCAGTAACATTTTCCAGCTCACAAGAGATATGGCGACGCACCCATGAGCTGTATAAGATTCAGCTGCTCATAAATCACACCCTCACAAGCCAAAAGAACTGACTATGTGTGAAACTTTGGGTGTGGTTGAACAAATGGAAAGATTTAAGGGCAAGAGCAAAATGTTAAGTCATTCTTTGACAGCTGGTTTACCTCAGTCTCACTGATGCTTGTGTTGTCTCAGTAAGACATCCATTGTCTGGGCATGGTGCGCTTTAATCTCTTGCCAAGGAGTTCCATGAGGATAGATGCTGATCTGAAAAGATCTAACTGTCGGTCCTTCCAGGAAAAAACAGCTTATGTTGGAGACACACAGCTGCATGCAGAAAAATTTCAGTCACCCTTCTCAGTAGCTATGTAGGTGCTCACCCTGTATCTCATGTCAACAGATGGGACAGATGCCAAAAGAGAACCATCAAGGTCCCATGCCCTGTTGAAACATCTGCTTACAATCAGCACATGGGAGGTGTCAACTTATTGGATTCACAGATTGCTTTATATCACAACAACAACTGATCAAAGACCTGGTATCATCACATGGTCTTACATTTGATTGACAAAGCATTGGTGACATGTTGGCTCAGCTACAGATGGGATTGTGCTAACAATGGAATGACTGGAGGTAACCGGTCCTAACCCTAGGGATGAAATAGGGATAAAATAGCTACTTTACTTTAAACTTTATAATAAAGTATTTATAATACTTCTCTGTTTTCTATACTTCTGTAAAGCTGCTTTGAGACAATGTCTATTGTTAAAAGTGCTATACAAATAAACTGATGAACCTGATCAAAAATGAACCATATGCGTCTATATGCCTTCAAGTCCCAAATAGCACACAGTCTGTGCAAAGCAAAGAAAGATGGAAGGAAAAGGGGACAAACTAGTGGTGGTGTAACCCACTCAAATAACTGAGTTGATGGATCGATGAATTATTCCTGTCAATATTTTTGATAATTAAGTTATTTTCATATATGCATTTTCTTTTATTTATTAATTTTATTATTCTTTTTATTTTTTTTTATTTTTTGCTTAATGCATTGGCATGTTCAGGCACGCATTTAATTTTGATGGGAAACAGAGTTGAGTATTGGAAAAGTGCGTCGATGCCACTTGCGCGCCAGCTCGTGATGCGAGCCGTGTTTCGACTGTTGCTCAATCTTATCCATCCTTGCGATTCCTTCTCTAAATATATATGCCTGAACTGTTTCCTTGCATTACCTCGTGATGTGAGAGGAAGAGATGTATTGGACTTCGCTACAGATGGACTGCACGATTAGATGACTCATTTATAAGGAAGGAAAATTTTTTTAATTCTTTCCGGTGAGGACTATCTCGACACTCATACACTCCTATTGATTGTACTGAGCCAAAGTAACCCAACTTCACTCAGGACTTTGGATATCCATTTAAAATTTCTCTGTTGATTGTTGTATTCAATTTTGCTATTCTCTTTTATTGGTACTACCAATTTGTATTATTGGTACTATAATTGTTTACTAACAACATTGTTATTCAAGGTCTGAATTGGTGCTAGATGAATGTATATATATATATATATATATATATATATATATATATATATATATAGGTGTATATGTTCATGCATATTGAATATTATTTGTATGTAAAAAGTTTTTTTTAATGCTTATTGCAAACTTGATTTCTGAGTATATGCTTATTCAAGCAGTTAGTGAATAAATTTTGAGTCACATTTGCAGACACATTTCATAACCCTTTTTTTTTTTTTTTTTGCGGTTAGTGTAACATCCCGAACCGAAGGGGCATTGGTGGCTCAGTGGTAGGTTTCAATTCCCAGCCAATGCCTCAACCCCAGCCACTGGATGCAGTGCCGGTCCCAAGCCCGGAAAAATGGGAGGGTTGCGGCAGGAAGGGCATCCGGCGTAAAACCTTGTTGTTGTGCAGACCAGTCAGTCCACTGTGGCGACCCCGAACAGGGAGCAGCCGAAAGCAACTTCTTCTAGTGTAAGATCCCGAACCCGAGACTCCAAACATACTATCGATATAAACTTATTCATGTTTGGTGAGCTCAGACCCAGTAGAATATTTTTCTCTTTCGGTTTCATTGATTAAATCTGACAAGTGGGTTACATAAGAGAAAAAAAAATTTGGCGGCCAACGTGGGGCTGCACTTGTGATAAATTTCTTATCCTAACTGCTTTGAATAATTATTTTTATTATATATATATATATATATATATATATATATATATATATATATATATATTTTTTTTTTTATTTATTTTTTTTTTTTATTTTTTTTTTATTTCCTCTTTTCTTTTCACAAATGGATCTGTGCAAGAAACATAATTTTGATCCGGAGAGGTCTGTAATACTTACAAAAGTAGATCCAAACACTACTTTCGCAGAAGTGAGGAGGTTCTTTGATCATTTTGATGAGGTGAATAAAATAGAGTGGGTAGGTGATAAATTTTCAGGGGAGCTTCTTTGTGAATTTCAGGAGGTTACCACCCCATTAATTACAGAAGAAGAATATTTGAATGGTGATGGCCAAAAGGCATGGGGCGTTGTACCATTAGATAATAGACCAATAAAAGATAACCGCCATCACTTTAGTACTTCAACACCAATAGAGGGAGATTCAGTTCAAACCTTGGATGATATGGCTCATCAGCTGTTGGCGCAAATAGAGAGTTTGGCCCAGCTACACTGTGTAAATGTAAATGATCTAAGTCAGCAGGTGGTGACTAAGCTTGCACACAACGCTGACAATGTCAACAGGGGCCCTATGACCTCAACGCCTGCTACAAGAACAAGGCCTCGAGGAATGCTGACTGAAGCTGCAAATTCAGCTCCAAAAGTATCGTTTGAAATTCAAGATCATGTGCCCCATACAGATAGGGACTGGATGCATGGAACTCCAGTCACTTTCACTATACCACATGAAGTGCAGCGCTTGGTGGTGGAACACGTAGTAAAACATGACCCAGAATATCAGGGACATGTCCCCTCACCCCCAAAGTTGAGAATGTTTTCTGGACAGTGCCCTAAACCTAAAGTTGATTTCACCACGTGGCAATTGTATGTTAGACAATTACTCTCAGACACTTCTCTAATGGAGAGGCATAAGAGAAGGCATGTTTTGGAAAACCTCCTCCCCCCTGCCCTTACTGTTGCTCTTGGAGTAGCTACAAATGCATCACCAGAGGTGTATGTGCTGGAGCTTGAAAAGGCTTATGGTAGTGTCACTGGTGGAGATGAGCTATACATTCAGTTTATAGAGACGTACCAGAACAGGGGTGAGCGGCCCTCTGATTATTTGAGATGACTTCATTCTCTGATGCAAGAGGTGATTGAAAAGAAGGTGGTGGATGGTAAGCACTCTGACACCCTACTTCTCAAACAGTTCATCAGAGGGTGCTGGGATGAAGTCCTGATAACCCAGTTGCATCTTAAAGAACTGTTGACTCACTCATCACAATCTGAATTGGGCTATTCTAGCTTGCTTTTCAAACTGAGGTCTTATGAGCATGAAAATCAGCTTAAGGAGAAACGCATGAATCTCCATTTGTGTACGCCTCCCACTAGAGCTCAGAGCCATGTGCATGTTACTGTTAATCAGGGGTATATAGCTACCTCTGAGGAGGTGCCAGACAATATGACCTTGACAAGATGCATAAAAGATCTCAAAGCTGAGGTGGCTAAAGCTAAAGCACCGAAGCCAGTCTCAGTAAACAAACAGGCATGTGATCAATTTCAGGTAATTGGACCTAGTAAGAAAAGAGGCAAAGAAGGGAAGTAGTCATGCCCTGTGCCTCAAACTCAACCTAAGTCACCTATTGGTGGGTTTTGCTATCGCTGTGGTGAGAACTCGCATCATTTGCAACATTGCACTAATCCTGTGAATGCTGCTTTGGTGCAGCAAAAGTTAGTGAAGAGGCATGCACAGAGGAGCTCTCCCACCAAAGTAATGACACCCAAAGTGCATTTAAACTTGGAGTAGCTTCTGTTGCGGAACGAACAGAAGCTGGAGTTGTGAAAGGTTCCATAGATAAGAATAACCACTTGCGGAACAGATGCAGTTATTGCTACACTAGCGTTGGTCTGTCCTGATCAGGCCTACAATGCTCGGTTGCCCTTGCTAGTGGGTACAAATGTACTCTACCATCTTGTCCAAGATTGTAGGCTGCTGCAGGGAAATGAGTACCTACAGCATATGCCTATTAGTGCCAATTGGATGGCTGCTTATCGCATGTGTGACAGTATTTCGACACCCTGTAAATGGGCACAGCACATTACCCCAGTTAGATTGTCGGGCAGGAAGTCTCTAACAATCAGTAAAGGGGAAGAGTGTGAGGTGACTGGTGTGTATCGAGTGAAAGATTATGATTATTGATGAACCCTTGACGCATCACATTCCCGGGGGTTTAGTTGTGGAATGTAAATTGATCCAAGCAGAACTCAGTGCACGGAATAAAGTCAAGCCGGTCATCCGAAATGTTTCAGATCACAGTGTAACCCTACAGCCAAAGGGAGTGGTTGCTGAGTGTTCAGTGGTGGATTGGATTAAGTTTGTGCCTCTTTTTGATGATACTGACACTTCACGTGCCACCACATCCCTGATGGCGAATCTTTTGGTAAAGACTGAGGAACCTGTGATTCTGGACTTCGGTGACTCTGATTTGCTCGCTTGTGAGATCATTGAAGAATCTAACAGTCCTAATGCTTCACTGGTTATACTGGTGAGGAAGAAAAATGGGGACTTGAGAATGGTGGTCGATTATCGCAAGCTTAATAAATTAACCAAAAGACACGCGTATCCTTTTCCAAGGATTGAGGAGACGTTTACCTTGTTGTCAGGCTCTAAGTGGTTTTCAGTCCTAGATTTAAAAAGTGGATACTACCAGCTGGAGGTAGAAGAAAGTGACTGTCCCAAAACAGCATTCACTACGCCATTTGGAAATTGGCAATTTCGACGTTTACCACAAGGACTGACAAATTCCCCTGCGACGTTTCAAAAGACCATGGAGAAAGTCATGGCAGGGTTGAACTTGCAGGAAGTCATAGCTTTTTTTGATGACTTAATAATTTTTTTTTGATACACTCGAACAGCATGAGGATAAGCTCATGAAGGTTCTCCGACGGATTTCCGCTTTTGGTCTGAAGTTGGCACCTTCCAAGTGTAAACTCTTTCAAACTTCAGTCAGATATCTAGGGCATGTTATCTCTGTTCAAAGTGTACACCCCGATCCAGACAAGATTTCTGCCATAAAGGAATGCCCCATTCCAAGGACTGTCAGGGATCTTAGGGGATTCCTAGGTTTTGCCGGATACTACAGGCGCTTTGTTGAGGGCTATTCCCAGGTAATTAAGCCTCTGAACGCGCTGCTACAAGGCGAATTTTCCACTAGACTGTTATCTTCGTCTTGCCGTGTTAAGGGTAAAGCACAGTCTCTAGCTGGGAAATGGGATGACGAGTGTCAAGTTGCATTTGACACTATCATTTAGAAACTGACAACTGCACCTGTTTTGGGCTTTTCTGATTGGAAGTTACCCTATATTCTTCACACTGATGCTAGTGTCAATGGCCTTGGTGCGGCATTATATCAGGTTCAAGATGGAAAAATTAGAGTGATCGCCTATGCCAGCCGTGGCCTGTCAAAGAGTGAGAAAAACTACCCTTAGTATTTAGCACTTAAATGGGCTGTGTGTGAAAAATTCCATGATTTTCTGTATGGCACCAAGTTTACTGTGCTAACTGACAACAACCTATTAGTGTACGTGCTTACAATGGGTAAATTGGATGCAGCTGGCCATAGGTGGCTTGCAGCTTTGTCAATGTATGATTTTGATATTAAGTACAGAGCGGGCAAAACTAATGTAGACGCGGACGGGCTATCCCGACGTCCTCAAGAGACACTTACCAACGATGAAGAGATCATTCAGATAGATGAACGAATTGCAAGTTTGTTGAACAAAGCAGAATGTGCAGCTACTGAGCTTGAGAAGTTCGCTCAGGAAGGGAGCAAAGCTGTATGTTTGCGACATGTGGTATCTTGTGAGATGCATACTTCTCAGCAGTGCGAGGAGGGAGACTTGTTGGAAGGCAGGGTTATCCCAACTCCGGCTGTGGAGGTGTTACTTTGTGATGAGGATGTAGTTCCTGATGATTTGATAGATCCTGAAAGCTTACCTGGACAGACTACTCTACCTAGTATGACTCCCGCTGATTGGTACAAGCTACAAAGAGAAGATGTAGCCATCAGAAGGGTGATCAGTCTTGTGGAGTCTGGGAAAACTTCAACTCAAGAAGATAGACTCATTGAGTCAAAAGAAGTGAGTCTGATGCTTAGGGAGCAACCCAGATTAAGCTTAGTAGTTGGTGTGTTGTACCGTATGGTATCTGATTAGTATGGACAAAAATATGGGCAGTTGGTTGTCCCCCCTAGTTTCAGAGATAGAGCCCTTGAAGGAGTTCATGATGAGACTGGGCATATGGGTTACGAAAGAACCCATCTGAGCTTGCACGAGCAAGGTTTTATTGGCCTAAAATGGCTGAATATGTGGAGCGAAAGGGCAGAACTTGCGAGCAATGCATCAAGAGAAAAACCCACGCTCAAAAGGCTGCAGAGCTAGTGAACATCAAAGCTTATGCTCCTTTAGGATTAGTCTGTATTGATTATCTTTCATTAAAACCAGACTCAAGTGACACCCGTAACATCTTAGTGATCACTGACCATTTCACAAAATACTCATGGGCATTTCCAACGAAGGACCAAACAGCCAAGACTGTGGTTTCCGTGTTGTGGGAGAACTTGATTTGCCACTTTGGTTTCCCTAAAAGAATACATAGTGATCAGGGGGCCAATTTTGAGTCTGAGCTGGTGAAGGAGTTGTGTACATTAGCTGGGGTAAAATCCCGCATTACTTATCATCCCCGGGGAAACCCAGTAGTAAGGTTTAACTGAACCCTTCTGGACTTACTGGGAACCCTGAGGAAGAGGAAGTAGCACTGGAGAAAATATGTCCGTCCCCTGGTGCATGCATATAATTGTACTTGTAATGATGCGACCGGTGAGTCTCCTTTCCTTTTAATGTTTGAACGCCAACCCCGTCTTCCAATTGACTTTTGATTTGGGATTAACCCGAAGGGGTATGATTCCAGAACTCACACTCATTATGTTAGTGAGCTAAAGCGAAGACTGAGGTATGCCTATCAACTGGCCGTTTAAAATGCTGAAAAGAGACAATTGATGAATAAAGCCAGATGGGATAAGAAAGTTACAGCTGTTTCAGTGGATGTCGGAGATTGTGTCTTAGTAAAGAAAGTTAACATTCAAAGAAAACATAAGATTGCAGATCGCTGGGAATCCACTGTGTATGTGGTGATGAAGCAGCCGAATACAGAAATTCCTGTCTATGTTGTTCGGCCTGAAAATGGTGATGGCCTTGAGCGTACTTTACAAAGAGATCTTTTGCTCCCATGTGGGTTTCTTCCAGCCTGTCCTTCTGAGGATGATGAAATTTCTGCAGTTAAAGAGACACGTCCATGCAGAGTGCGTAAAAGTGACTTGGAAGGAGAATGTTCTGGTGAAATTATGGAGGCTGAAATTCCAAAGGTGTCTTTAAATCCTTATGACCCAGAGTCTCATTTGGGGGCAGCAGCACAAGATGTCTCTGATTCCCTCTTGGCTCATAGTGTGCCAAACAAGCAAGATGAAATGAACTCAGGTGATTTAGTAAGTGATGAACCTGTTGAGAGTGAGACTGAAAGTGGGAGTCAGTACAGCATGAGGAGTTGAGTGCTGAGGAGAGACACGATTCTTCAGTTGGGCTAAGAAGGTCAAAAAGGGAAAAGAGACCCCCAAGTAAATTGCAGGAGTATGTTGGTTGGAAAGCGCAATGTGTGCTTCACAATCCCAACCCAATTATTTCAGTCAAGTACTTGAAATGATGCAACAGCAGATGAGATTACAACAAACTCAAGGTGAATTGTTGTTTAGCCTTATGGGTCATGTATCAAATTAAGTAGCTAAACGTTGTGAACACTGTTTAGCCTTAAAGGTAAGACAGTTAAGTAAGTATCTGATGAGGGCATCAGAGTTTTGAGCAGGGGAGGATGTAACCCACTCAAATAACTGAGTTGATGGATTTATGGACTATTCCTGTCAATATTTTTGCTAATTAAGATTATTTTCACATATGTGTTTTCTTTTATTTATTCATTTTTTTTTTTTTTTTTGCTTAATGCATTGGCATGTTCAGGCGTGTAGATTAAATTTGGCTATGCATTTAATTTTGATGGGAAACAGAGTTGAGTATTGGACAAGCGCGTCAATGATTGATGATGTCACTTGCACGCCAGCTCGTGATGCGAGAGATGCAAGCTGTGTTTCGACTGTTGCTCAATCTTATCCATCCTTGTGATTCCTTCTCTAAATATATATGCCTGAACTATTTCCTTGCATTAGCTTGTGATGTGAGAGGAAGAGACGTGTTGGAGTTCACTACGGATGGACTGCACAATTAGATGACTCGTTTATAAGGAAATTTTTTTAATTCTTTCCGGCGAGGACTATCTCGACACTCATACACTCCTATTGATTGTACAGATCCAAAGTAACCCAACTTCACTCAGGACTTTGGATATCCATTTAAAATTTCTCTGTTGATTGTTGTATTCAATTTTGCTATTTTCTTTTATTGGTACTACCAATTTTTTTTTCTTTCGTAGTTGAAATTGTTTACTAACAACATTGTTATTCAAGAGCTGAATTGGTGCTAGATGAATGTATGTATATCTGTATATCTATATCTATATCTATATATATATATATATATATATGTAACGGGTCTCCGCCGGAGGCGGAAGTGTCCGGATCCATACGCCGAGCCGGCAGTAGGGAAAACACAGTATCGGAAGTCGGGGACAGGCAGAAAGTCGGCAACAGTAAATCCACAGTCCATGCAATATAATCCGAAGGGGTAATGCAAAGAGGGGAAATCAATAGCCAGTCCAAAGTCCATAAACCAAACACAGCAATATCCAAGAGAAAGAGAAAGAAGAAACAATAAGCAATCCAATTCGAAACCAGTAATCCGTCAGAGAAGTGCACAATGCAAACGCTCGGTATAAACATAAAGAATAATACTTCGCGTAGAGCAGGAAGTGCGCGCCGTATTTAAATCCCCCGGTGATCTGGAAGTGGAATCAAAACACGGGCAAGGGCTCCCTCTCGCGGTCACCTCTAGTGCGAGTCGTGCTCTCGCAGTCACTTCTAGCAAGAGTCGTGACAGAGCCCCCCCCTCTAGGAACACCTCCTGGAGTTCTACGTCAAGGGCGCCCCCTTGGACATGGAGCAGGCCTATCAGGATGGGCCCGGTGGACGTCCTCGATCAGCGACGGATCTAGGATGTCCCCGGAGTTCACCCACGAGCGTTCCTCGGGGCCGTACCCCTCCCAGTCCACCAGATACTGCAGACGGGAACGGACTCGCCTGGAGTTCAGAAGAGACCGCACCCGATACGCCGGAGACCCCTCAATATCCAGGGGTGGCGGCGGCTCCTCACCAATCCTTGCCTCCCCAACCGCCGGGTGTGCTGGTTTGAGTAGAGACACGTGGAAGGTCGGGCATATACGGTACGACGCGGGGAGCCGGAGATGATACGCCACTGGATTGACCTGGTGGACTATTTCAAACGGTCCAATGAACTTAGGACTCAGTTTTTTGCAAGGTAGCTTGAGACGGAGGTTGCGGTTCGACAGCCAGACCTTCTGTCCCACCTGATAGGACGGGTGAGGGCGACGGCGTAGGTCTGCCTGAATCCTCTGTCTCCTCACCGCCCTTTGCAGCCTAACATGGGCAAGCTCCCAAACCTCCTGACTCTGTCGGTACCACTCCTCCACAGCCGGAACGTTGGAGGGTTCCCCAGACCACGGGAACAACGGCGGCTGATACCCCAACACGCACTGAAATGGCGTCAATTAACTTGCACCCCGATCCACTACGACCATCACGGTGGTAAAGCCTCCCGAATCCAGCAGGTCGGTCAAAAAGTCCACCGACAGATGCGACCAGGGGCGACGGGGGATCAGAAGGGGTTCCAGCAGTCCCTCCGGGAGATGGCGACTAGTCCGTGCCTGTGCACACGTGGAGCATGCACGAACGTACCCCTCCACATCCGAGCCCAGGGAGGGCCACCAGAATCGGCGACGAGTGAGCTGCGTCGAATGGTGGCTCCCTGGGGGCCCAGAACTGGGGGCTTCATGCACCCACTGCATCACCTGCTGCCGGAATAGCTGGGGTACGAAGATCCTGTCTGGTGGACAGCTAGCGGGCGGTGGCTCGTCGGTGTGGGCTCGCCAAATCTCCTCCACGAGGTCCCACTGCACCGGCGCCAGAATAGCGGTGGCCGGCAGGATGAGGTCAAGCTTGCCGGGCTCGTTGGCCATCTCAAACTGCCTGGAGAGAGCGTCTGCCTTGCCGTTCTTGGAGCGCGGGTGGTACATCACCGTGAACACGAACCGGGTGAAGAATATCGCCCACCGAGCCTGTCGAGGGTTCAGCCGCTTGGCTCCTCGGAGGTACTCCAGGTTGTGGTGGTTGGTGAGAACCTGAAACGGATGATGCGCCCCCTCCAGCCAGTGACGCCATTCTTCTAGTGCCGCCTTGATGGCCAGTAGCTCCCGGTTACCGACGTAATAGTTCACCTCAGCAGCCGTCAATTTCCTTGAATAAAAGGCGCACGAGTGAAGCTTCCCAGGCTCCCCATGTCGTTGGGAGAGTACCGCCCCCAGGCCACTGCAGGAGGCGTCAACCTCCACCACGGACGGTAGCTCCGGATCAGGGTGTCTTAAGATGGGAGCCATGGTGAAACGCTCCTTTAACTGAAGGAAGGCTGTCCGCGCCTGGTCAGTCCAGGACAGTTTTTTGGGCTTTCCCCTGAGTAAAGACGTTAGGGGCCCGGCTACCGAGCTGTAATTCCGTATGAACCGTCGGTAGAAGTTGGCGAAGCCCAGGAAACGCTGCAACTCCCGCACCGTAGAAGGGGCAGGCCACTCCATGACTGCCCGGACCTTGACCGTGTCCATCTCCACTCCTTGGTGAGATATCACGTACCGCTGAAATGTCACCATAGAACGATGAAATTCACATTTCTCCAACTTGACGAAGAGATGGTGCTGCTGCAGTCTGGCGAGGACCTCCCGAACCTGACGCACATGTTCCTCCATAGAGGTAGAGTACACCAGAATGTCGTCGATGTAAGCGATGACACCTCTCCCCAGCAGGTCCCGAAAAACCTCGTTGATTAGGGCCTGGAACACTGCTGGGGCGTTAGTGAGGCCTCAGGAGGGCATCATGCAGTATTCGTAGTGCCCATGGGTCGTGTGAAACGCGGTCTTCCACTCATCCCCCTTGCGGATGCGCACCAGGTTGTATGCGCTACGGAGGTCAAGCTTGGTGAATACCCTTGCCCCACTCAGCTGCTCCAGCGCTGCAGGCACCAAGGGCAAAGGGTAGGGGTACCGAACGGTGATGGTGTTCAGCCCCCGGTAATCGATGCACGGTCTCTAGTGCAAGTTGTGCTCTCGCGGTCACTTCTAGCGTGAGTCGTGACAATATATATATATATATATATATATATATATATACACACAGTGGGGCAAAAAAGTATTTAGTCAGCCACCAATTGTGCAAGTTCTCCCACTTAAAAAGATGAGAGAGGCCTGTAATTTTCATCATAGGTACACTTCAACTATGAGTGACAGAATGAGAAAAAAAAAATCCAGAAAATCACATTGTCTGATTTTTAAAGAATTTATTTGCAAGTTATGGTGTAAAATAAGTATTTGGTCAATAACAAAAGTTCATCTCAATACTTTGCTATATACCCTTTGTTGGCAATGAGAGAGGTCAAACGTTTTCTGTAAGTCGCCACAAGGTTTTTACACACTGTTGCTGGTAGTTTGGCCCATTCCTCCATGCAGATCTCCTCTAGAGCAGTGATGTTTTGGGGCTGTCGCTGGGCAACACGGATTTTCAACTCCCTCCAAAGATTTTCTATGGGGTTGAGATCTGGAGACTGGCTAGGCCACTCCAGGACCTTGAAATGCTTCTTACGAAGCCACTCCTTTGTTGTCCGGGCGGTGTGTTTGGGATCATTGTCATGCTGAAAGACCCAGCCACATTTCATCTTCAGTGCCCTTGCTGATGGAAGGAGGTTTTTACTCAAAATCTCACGATACATGGCCCCATTCATTCTTTCCTTTACACGGATCAGTCGTCCTGGTCCCTTTGCAGAAAAACAGCCCCAAAGCATGATGTTTCCACCCCCATGCTTCACAGTAGGTATGGTGTTCTTTGGATGCAACTCAGCATTCTTTCTCCTCCAAACACGACAAGTTGAGTTTTTACCAAAAAGTTCTATTTTGGTTTCATCTGACCATATGACATTCTCCCAATCCTCTTCTGGATCTTCCAAATGCTCTCTAGCAAACTTCAGACGGGCCTGGACATGTACGGGCTTAAGCAGGGGGACACGTCTGGCACTGCAGGATTTGAGTCCCTGGCGGCGTAGTGTGTTACTGATGGTAGCCTTTGTTACTTTGGTCCCAGCTCTCTGCAGGTCATTCACTAGGTCCCCCCGTGTGGTTCTGGGATTTTTGCTCACCGTTCTTGTGATCATTTTGACCCCATGGGGTGAGATCTTGCGTGGAGCCCCAGATGGAGGGAGATTATCAGTGGTCTTGGATGTCTTCCATTTTCTAATAATTGCTCCCACAGTTGATTTCTTCACACCAAGCTGCTTACCTATTGCAGATTCAGTCTTCCCAGCCTGGTGCAGGTCTACAATTTTGTTTCTGGTGTCCTTTGACAGCTCTTTGGTCTTGGCCATAGTGGAGTTTGGAGTCTGACTGTTTGAGGTTGTGGACAGGTGTCTTTTATACTGATAACGAGTTCAAACAGGTGCCATTAATACAGGTAACGAGTGGAGGACAGAGGAGCCTCTTAAAGAAGAAGTTACAGGTCTGTGAGAGCCAGAATCTTGCTTTTTTGTAGGTGACCAAATACTTTGCAAATAAATTCTTTAAAAAGCAGACAATGTGATTTTCAGGATTTTTTTTTTCTCATTCTGTCTCTCATAGTTGAAGTGTACCTATGATGAAAATTACAGGCCTCTCTCATCTTTTTAAGTGGGAGAACTTGCACAATTGGTGGCTGACTAAATACTTCTTTGCCCCACTGTATATATATATATATATATATTATATATATATATATATATATATATACACATAATATATATATATATATATATATATATATATATATATATATATAATATATATACGTATATATATACTGACCAGTCTCTCACATCTGTCTTTTTGCCCATTCCTCCTTGCAGAACTCAGCCAGCTGAGAGAGGTTGGAAAGACATCTGGCATGTATTGCCTGCTTCAGGACTATTCAATTCAATTCAATTCAATTTTATATGTATAGCGCTTTTAACAAAGAGCATTGTCTCAAAGCAGCTTTACAGAAGATAAGAAATAACAAACATACAAAAACATACAAACAGACAAACAGTCCTAGATGTTAGACAAAACTATCCCTAGTGAACAAGCCTGAGGTGACTGAGGCGACTGTGGCCAGGAAAAACTCCCTTAGATGGTATTAGGAAGAAACCTTGAGAGAAACCAGACTCAAAAGGGAACCCATCCTCATCTGGGTGACCCCAGAGGGTGTGAAATGAACAATGTCCTTTCTGCATTAGCTGTGTGATGCAGATACAGCATGTGTAGAAAGTTATGTGTAAATTAATTAGGAGGTTGTTGTCGTCTACATAGGACTACATAGGACTAGCCACAACATTTCAATTGGATTGAGATCCGACTAGTGAGACTCTGACTAGGCCAATCATGAGTGTGAAACTTCATTCTTTTAAGCCATTCCTTGGTGGATTTGCTTAAATGCTTAGGGTCGTCATCTTATTGCATCACCCATTTTCGGCCCAGCTTCAGCTCTCTGACTGATGGCTGAGATTCTCTTCAAGAATTTGTTGATAGGTCTGAGAATCCAAGTTTCCCTGGATAATATGGAGTCGCCCTGGCCTGGAGGCAGAAAAGCAGCCCCAGACCTTCACATTTCCACCACCATGCTTCACTGTTGGGAGGAGGTTCTTTTCCTGGAATTCAGTGTTGCCTTTTCTCCAAACATGGCCACTTTGTTTATGACCAAATAAGTTTATTTTGGACTTGTCTGTCCAAAGAATGGACTTCCAAAAGGCCTCTGGTTTGTCCAAATGCTTACTGGCAAAGTTGAAACAGGCAGCTTTGTTCTTTTTTGAGAGCAGAGGCTTCTTTCTAGCAACCCTTCCATAAATGTCATGTCTGTTCAATTTTTGTCTGATTGTAGATACATTTACCCCAGGTGCTGCCAGAGAGGTCTGCAACTCTCCAGAGGTGATGTGTGGGTTGGCCTTTACCTCATTTATTATTTTTCTGGCTTCTTGATGATAGTTTTGATGGGCTAGTAACTTCTAGGCAGAGTTGTGGTCATGTTGAATGCCCTCCATTTGTAGATGATTTGTCTTACAGTGGATGGATGGAGTTGGAATCTCTTGGAGATGGCCTTATAGCCTTCCCCAGACTGATGGGCTGTCACCACCTTCTTCCTGATGTCCTCGGATATCTCCTTTCCTCTTGGCATTGTTTGACTCCTTGGCACTATAGTAGTTTGGTTGGTTTCTTTTCTCTTTTAATAAGTGTTGCCCAACCACTTTCCTAAGTATGTCTAATTTGATTGGTCTGCTTAACTGATTAATTAAGCACCCAAATGTGTTTCACCTGAATCTGTTACCCACTTGACTTTACCAATGCAGCTCAGGCTTCACTTACTTTTGCACATACAATAATTCAATCTTTCATGTAGTTTTTCGGCTACTCGCAAAATTCCCCCTAAACAAACATATGCAACTGATCAACATACATCTGAAATTTAATTTATAAAAAGCAGGTGATGATAAAATAAGAAAGTCAAGGTAAAACAACAGAAAAGTCTGAACAGCTCAAGGGGTTCACAAACTTTCAAGCAGCACTGTATATATATTCATTCATTGTCTGCCGCTTATCCGATCTATTCTTGGGTCACAGGGCATCAAGGCAGGATACACCCTGGACGGAGTGCCAACCCATTGCAGGGCACACACACACTCTCATACTATGGACAATTTAGAGATGCCAATCAACCTACCATGCACGTCTTTGGACTGGGGGAGGAAACCAGGGCACGAGGAGAATATGCAAACTCCACACACACGGCGGAGGCAGGAATCAAACCCCCAACCTTGGAGGTGTGAGGCAAATGTGCTAACCACTAAGCCACCATGCCCCCCTGTATGTATGTATGTATGTATGTATGTATGTATGTATGTGTTTGTTTGTTTGTTTGTTTGTTTGTTTGTTTGTTTGTTTGTTTGTTTGTTTATTTATTTATTTATTTATTTATTTATTTATTTACTTACTTACTTACTTACTTACTTACTTACTTACTTACTTACTTACTTACTTACTTATTTATTTATTTATTTATTTATTTATTTATTTATTTATTTATAAACTTTTGCTGCCAAAACAGCCTGACCAGTCGAGGCATGGACTCCACTAGATCCCTGAAGGTGTGCTGTGGTATCTGGCACCAAGATGTTAGCAACAGATCCTTTAAGTCCTGTAAGTTGTGAAGTGGGGCCTCCATGGATCGGACTTGTTTGTCCAGCACATCCCACAGATGCTTGACTGGATTGAGATCTGGGGAATTTGGAGGCCAAGTCAACACCTCAAACTGGTTGGTGTGCTCATCAAACCATTCCTGAACCATTTTTACTTTGTGGCATGGCGCACTATCCTGCTCAAAGAGGCCACAGCCATCAGGGAATAGCGTTTCCATGAAAGGGTGTACATGGTCTGAAACAATGTTTAGGTAGGTGCTATGTGTCAAAGCAACATCCATGGATGGCAGGACCCAAGATTTCCCAGCAGAACATTGACCAAAGCATGACATGGCTTGCCTTCTTACCATAGTGCATCCTGGTGCCATGTGTTCCCCTGGTAAGCGGCGCACATGGACCCAGCTATCCACATGAAGTAAAAGAAAAGGTGAATCATCAGACCAGGCCACGTTTTTCCATTTCAATGTGGTCCACATCTGATGTTCACATGCCAATTGTTGGCACTTTTGGCGGTGCACAGGGGTACCCTGACTGGTCTGCGGCTATGCGGCCCCATACGCAGCAAACTGTGATGCACTGTGTATTCTGACACCTTTCTATCAGAACCAGCATTAACTTGAGCAACAGTAGCTCATCTGTTGGATTAATTAAGCATGGCCCAGCCTTCGCTGACCACATGGCCCAGCCTTTGCTCCCTACATGCATCAATGAGCCTTGACCACCCATGATCCTGTTGCCGGTTCACCACTGTTCCTTCCTCAGACCACTTTTGATAGATACTGACCACTGCAGACCAGGAACACCCCACAAGTTTTGGAGTTTTGGAGATGCTCTGATCCAGTTCCCTAGAAATCAAAATTTGGCCCTTGTCAAACTCTCTCAAACTCAAACCAATTCTCCTTATGCTTGTCCATTTTTCCTGCTTCTAACACATCGACTTTGAGGACAAAATGTTCACTTGCTGCCTAATATATCCCACCCACTAACAGGTGCCATGATGAGGAGATCATCAGTCTTATTCACTTCACCTGATCAGGGAGCACAATGGAACTGAATCCTCCTATAAACGGGGGTACAGGTGTTCATATTAAACTGGACAGTGAGTAAATATCTCATAATATATAAAATATAATAATATTTTCATTGACCATGTGTGTGTATATGCTGAGGATCCTTGCTTTGTCCCTACAGGCATCACACACAAGAACCATTCAAGAACTATTCTAATATATAAATGCTAGATTTTATAAACTAATTAATTTGATCAGTAATTTACAAGCACTGTTGTAGTGCTTGTAAATTAAATTGTAGTGGTTAGGTGAGTGTTCTATTTAATCTCTTATGACTGCCAAAGGTGGAGTCTAACACCTTACTATTCTCTAGTTTGTGTGTGCACCATTGCAAGACCTTGTCACAAACTCACACAGTGACCGTAACACAGTATTTTCTATACATACCTTCTCCTCACATTTCTCTGCTCATTTTACTAGACTCCACTTGTACTATGATCACTTTTGTATCTTGAATATATGTGAACTATGGTCAAACCTACAGGCAACTTGTCCTCTTCTTCTTCTTCTTTCGGCTTTTCCCTTCAGGGGTTGCCACAGCGAATCATCTCTCTCCACCTATCCCTATCTTCTGCATCCTCAACACTTCCACCCACTAGCTTCATATCCTCATTAATTCCATCCATATACCTCCTCTTTGGCCTTCCTCTTTGCCTCCTGCCTGGCAGCTCCATGTCCAACATTCTCCTACCAATATACTCACTCTCCCTCCTCTGAACATGTCCAAACCATCTTAATCTGGCCTCCCTAACTTTGTCCCCCAAACGTCCAACATGAGCTGTCCCTCTGATGTACTCTTTCCTAATCCTGTCCAATCTTGTCACTCCCAAAGAGAACCTCAACATCTTCAGCTCTGCTACCTCTAGCTCTGACTCCTGCCTCTTCCTCAGTGACACTGTCTCTAAACCATACAGCATGGCTGGTCTCACCACTGTCCTGTACACCTTCCCCTTGATTCTCGCTGATATTTTCCTATCACACAGAACTCCCGACACCTTTCTCCACCCATTCCAACCTGCCTGCACTCGCTTCTTTACCTCTTTCCCACACTCTCCATTACTCTGGACTGTTGACCCCAAGTACTTAAACTCCTGTACCTTCTTCACCTCTTCACCCTGTAACCTTACTGTTCCACTTCCCTCCCTTTCATTCACACACATGTACTCAGTCTTACTACGACTGACTTTCATTCCTCTTCTCTCCAGCGCAAACCTCCACCTCTCCAGGTTTTCCTCCACCTGCTCCCTGCTCTCACTACAGATCACAATGTCATCTGCAAACATCATTGTCCAAGGAGACTCCTGTCTGACCTCCTCTGACAACTGGTCCATCACTATAGCAAACAGGAAGGGGCTCAGAGCCGATCCCTGATGCAGTCCCACCTCCACTTTGAACTCCTCTGTCTGACCTACAGCACACCTCACCACTGTCCTGCTCCTCTCATACATGTCCTGCACCACTCTGACATACTTCTCTGCTACTCCTGACTTCCTCATACAGTACCACAGCTCTTCTCTTGGCACCCTGTCATACGCTTTCTCCAAGTCTACAAACACACAGTGCAACTCCCTCTGACCATCCCTATACTTCTCCATCAAAATTCTCAGAGCAAAAATTGCATCTGTTGTGCTCTTTCTGGGCATGAAGCCATACTGCTGCTCACAAATTTCCACTACCTTCCTTAACCTAGCTTCCACTACTCTTTCCCATAGCTTCATTGTATGGCTCATCAACTTTATCCCCCTATAGTTGCTGCAACTCTGCACGTCACCCTTATTCTTAAAGATCGGCACTAACACACTTCTTCTCCATTCCTCAGGCATCCTCTCACTCTCTAAAACCCTGTTGAACAAACTAGCTAAAAATTCCACTGCTGCCTCTCCTAGACACTTCCAGACCTCCACCGGGATGTCATCAGGACCGACTGCCTTCCCACTTTTCATCCTCTTCAAAGCCTTCCTGACTTCATCCTTTCTAATCTTATCTACTTCCTGTTCCACAGAGTTCACCCCTTCTACTCTTTTTTCCCTCTCATTTTCCTCATTCATCAGCTCCTCAAAGTATTCCTTCCATCTCCTCTGTACGCTCTCCTCACTTGTGAGCACCCTTCCATCTCTATCCTTAATAACTCTAACTTGCTGCACATCCTTCCCATCTCGATCTCTCTGCCTAGCTAACCTGTACAAGTCCTTCTCTCCTTCTCTAGTGTCTAACCTAGTGTACAACTCGTCATATGCCTTCTGCTTGGCCTTAGACACCTCCCTCTTCACTCTGCGCTGAAACTCCTTGTATTCCTGTCTATTCTCTTCAGTCCTGTCCATGTCCCACTTCTTCTTGGCTAACCTCTTCCTCTGGATACTATCCTGAACTTCCTCATTCCACCACCAAGTCTCCTTATCTTCTTTCCTCCTTCCAGATGACACACCCAGCACCTTTCTCCCTGTCTCCCTGATCACTTCTGCTGTAGTTTCCCAGTCATCTGGCAGCACTACCTGCCCACCCAGAGCCTGCCTCAACTTCTGTCTAAATTCCTCACAACATTCCTCCTTTTTCAGCTTCCACCACTTGGTTTTCTTCTCCATCTCTATCTTTGACCTCTTCTTCTTACAGACCATCAAAGTCATCCTACACACCACCATCCTATGCTGTCTGGCTACACTTTCTCCCACTACCACTTTACAGTCACTAATCTCTTTCAGATTGCCTCTTCTACATAGGATGTAGTCTACCTGTGTTCTCCTACCTCCACTCTTGTAAGTCAAGGCAACTTGTCCTCTAAAGTGGTTAATTGTCTCCTGTCATCTCTTTATGGTTGTGGTGAGTTTATTCCTAGACCTTTTATGACATTGGAACTTATTACTTATCTCATTTTGTTTTCTGTGGTTATTTGCAGATAGGTGCAACAGAAACACCCATATAGACCTTCCTAACAAACGAAATGTCTGCATACACCTGTTTTCTTTCTGAAAAAAAGAAAATATAGCTCTGATATATAGTTTTTCTTCTAAACATTTGGCTGAATTCTAACAGAGTTATGTTAGATCTGTACAACCAAGCACAGTTAATGTCTTATCCTCAGGGTGTGCAAATATTTGCACTCAGAACTGTCTGTGTTGGTCACTCTGATTTGGTTGAGTCAGAGTTTTATTAAAAGAAGCCCAAAAGGACATACTTTGCGTAAGATGTTTTGCCTGAAGGAAAACAAATAAGCAGCTTATTTTATCACCAAATGGAAAAAAGACAGAGAGGTCACAGAGACAAAATAATAAGATGTGAGCTGTTTCCTAACACATAATATGGATTTTTCCTGTAAGAACTACAAATTGTGTTAAGACAATAAAAGACCTGGAGTTGGTTATTGGGGATTTTGTCAGAGATGGTTATTGTTTACAGTATCAGTTTATAGTTATGAAATTAAGGTGAGACAGAATTTGTTATACTTTCTCCTCACCTCTGCTCCTTTTACTCTACCAAATTCATACCATGTAAGACCTCTTTTGCATCCTGGATTTATGTAATCTCTTCAAGCTTGTTATCATTTACCTTTTTAGCCTTGTTATAATCATAACTGATCTGTTTATGTTCATTATGGACCTTCTTGACCATTCAGACAGTAAGGCATTACAATAATTGAATCTAGAAAAAATTCAGAATAAATATTCCAAAAAAGTTTTCATATTTATCCCTAATGAGAAAGCCTGAAGCAACAGTGGCAAGGAAAAACTCCCTGAGATGATATGTGGAAGAAACTTTGAGAAAACAGCATCCAAACATTCCAGTTCACCAAAACACTATATGCCCATGAATCCTCCAGATTTGCTCCTTTACCTAAGAAAAAAACTATTCAGAAAAAGCTTGGCTAAACTGCTTGACTGGGAGCGAATGCAGTGTGGATAACATAGTAGTGATGTGTTCATATCTTCTGATTGTAGTTAGGACTCTAGCTGCTGCATTCTGGACTAAGTGGAACTTGCATATTCATCAACTGGAACATCCAGACAGTAAAGCATTACAATAATCCAACCTAACAAAAGCATGAACTAGTTTCTGCATCACGTAGTGACAATAATATTTCTTATTTTAGCGATATTTCTAAGATAAAAGTAGGTTATCCCTGTCTTGTCAGAATTAAGCAGGAGGAAGTTAGTAACTGTCTACTGTCTAATGTCCTTTAGACATTCTGGTCACCAATTCTGTGCAGTCATGAGGCCTAAATCCTGACTGATACATTTCATGAACATTATTCCTATGTAAGAGCATAACTTTTTTTTTTTAGTGGTTTGATATTGGCCTATATTTGGACAGCTGACAGTGGTCAAGGACTTTTTATTTATTTATCAGAGGTCGGATAACTGCTATCTACATAGCAAATGCTTAGGAAAAAGGAGAGGTCTGATTGCTTCTCGTATTTTCTGTTTGAAGAAACATGTAGGTAAGGGAACTAGTACACAACTTGAGTCTCTAAAAGGGGAGTAAAATATTGTAAATACTGATCTGATAAGAGTAATGTTATCTAAGGGGTTAGTTATCAAACTATCATGTTTTAAATTTATAGTCTGATTTTTCACCTGATATAATGACCTGATAAGTCATTGCTACTATATATTGATGCTGTGCACGTTTCTGTGGTGGTATAAAGAATATTTTAGAGAACAACAGGTGTATGTTAATCATAATAATCAAAAATAATCAGTACATGATGTGTTTCAGTTACCCCACTATTGTCTATGTACTTGGGTTGAGACCTACAAGGACATATGTGTGTATGTGTAAACAAATGGGTTTTTTTTTAAATAATAGATTGAGAAGGAAACTGTAATGCAAGAGATGAGGGTGTGGGTCTGCTGAGACTGAGTTCAACAGTTTCTCTATGAACAAGCAAATCTATCTCTAAGAGTTTGAGAGCTTCTTTAGCACCAGAATTTTTAACAGGACCACATGTTGCTTTTGTGATATCGGCCCAAGTCAGGAGCTGTATTAAGTCCAGTGCCAATGTCTGACTATTGAATGTAACCAATCTGTTATTCTAAAAATTGTCATCATCTTTTAATAAAAATGAACCTGGTCATGGTGGAGGTGAATCCAGAGCCACAACAAATTGTGGTAATTGAAGTAAATGAACATTAATAGAGACATTTGAATACATTTTATTCATTGGTAAATAACTTAATTTGTTTGTTATTTAACTTTTTTGAGTCTTGTGTCATTTGCAGATGATGTACAAGAAATACTCCAGTTGGATCTTTAACAAAAAAAATTCTAACAGAGATGTCAATGTAATGAAGGAGCACATGATAAGTGAGTCTTAAGTAAAGTAGGACAAAGGGATTGAGTGGTTTGCATAAGCCATTTTGCATGAAGACAAATAAGCAGCTAGGTTCAATGAAAAATATGTGAAGAAAAGTCTCTGAAGGTCACAGAAACAAAATAAAAACATAGCAACTGATCATATTCATCAATCTTTTAGTAAGGTTGTATGACATTCTTAGTGGTAGAATGATATTTACATCTACTAAATATATTTCCATTACTTCTATGCCAAGGAAAATTTATGTTACATAACGTAGCATTTCAACCCTTGAAAGGTGAATTATGTGAAAAGAAAAAATAAAATTGAAATGAAACCAGATGGAATTGTCTATCTATCTATCTATATAATTTTATATATATATATATATATATATATATATATATATATATATATATATATATATATATATATATATATATATATATCCTTTAACATGTATCAGCCATTATATTAAATCCACCTTCCTAATATTTCCCCAAAGATCCTTTAAGTCCTGCAAGTTGAGAGGTGGATCATCTATGGACCTGACTTGGTTGTCCAGTGTACATTGGATTGAGATCTGGGGAATTTGGAGGTCCATTTATGGCAATCATCAGGGGTCATCATGGGCACTCTAACCAGTCACAACCTAATGGAATTCTTTTCTCTCAAATTCCACACTAAAACAGCATTTACAATATTAATTACTGCAGTTAATGATTTCCAGTTGTCTATTTTTTTCTGCCGAGCCTCATCCATCAAAGATTTCCATACACTCTGATTTGTAAAGTAGGGAAAGTAGGAGGACGTGGTGTGACTTAAGTCCACAAGTTTAAAAGCAAATAAACACTAACAGTAAGTTTATAAGATACAGCACAACATCTCTGGAGGACACTGAACTTGAGAAAAGTTACAGCACTAATAGTTTACCTCCTACTTTTCAGGTATGATTTAATATTCTACTTCAATACTGAAGTTATTTCTTAAAACAATAAGAGAAAATGTTTTATAGAGCATGATGCGTGATACTTTAAATTGTTTACTATATCCGAGTTCTTTACGAAAGGACATCTTGCACTGACAGGTGACAAGAGTTAAAAGGAAAGTCGTGGAATGAGGTTTTACAATATAGAGTTTGATGTGATGTAACATTATATATCACTTTTAAAATGTAAAGGTCTTTAAATATTAAAGTATTAGATGAAAACAACATTTATAATTCATTTTAGTTTATTTATTGTTAAATTATGTTTAAATTAATTAAGACCTATTTTCTTCTTAATCCATTCAAGTGTTGTAGCGCATATTAAAATTAACCTACAATATTTAGTGTATTAGAGTTCTTAAAATTTCATAAATTTCATAAATGCAAAAAAAATTCTGAGTTAGAAACAGCAAAACTTGAATTGTTTAAAAAAAAATGTAATCCTGATATGACTCATGATCTAGATGTAACTCACCTTCATCCAGTTCATCATTTGTTCTCTCTTCTTGAGCCCTTACTTCAGAATTCTGTTACAAAATTAGCATGTTATTACCAACAGGTGTATATTACTGACCCTTTGTATATTGCTGTTAATACTAACACCGATTCACATACATCAAGTTGATAAAGGATATTGATTATTAATTATTGATTATTGACTACTCCCCTGTAGTGATTTGTATTCAACTCCAAATATAATTGAGATGGTGGCTTAGTGGTTAGCATGTCCGCCTCACACCTCCAGTGTCCTGGGTTCGAGTCTTGCTCCTGCTCACTGTGTGTGTGGCATTTGCATGTTCTCCGGTGCACTGGTTTCCCATAGTCCAAAGACATGCTTCTAGGCTGATTGGAGTCTCTAAATTGTGTGTGTGTGCGCCCTGTGATGGGTTGGCACTCCGTCCAGGGTGTATCCTGCATAGATGACTGATGATGCCTGAGATAGGCACAGGATCCCCGTGACTCGATGATAGATCAGATAAGCGGTACAGACAATGGAAAAAAATTATAATTGTGATGGATCTGACGGATGGGGGTGGAGGTGATGTTGGGGGTAGTATAAAGGAAACTGGAGGTAGGCTTGCCGAAGTCACAAAAAAGGTGTTCTTTATTATTGCATAGCTCCAGTACATGCACACACACAGCTCGGTGTGCTCTGCTCTCTGGCTTTCTCTTCTCCCAATTTTGACTCTCCTGCAACACTGCAGCAGAGAACTCCAACTAAGTTAGTCCAATTAATCAAAGGTCCTTAACCACTTATCCCCCTCGGCACTTGCAGTTATCAATTTTGCAGAAGTCACTATTTTGTTCTGGACTGCTGAGGGATTTTAATCACTTCTTATTTTTTAGTCAGTTTCCCTAAAAACACATAAACGATGGAGCAGCATCTGTTCATACTCCTGTTCTTCACAGGTGAGAGATGTATGCATGTGTTTTCTGTGAGCTGCTCAATTTGTATAATGTTTAAAA